>JABCMJ010011584.1:0-26805 GCA_014822125.1 Arbutus unedo | reverse complement strand
AACTTAAATGTTTTTACTCCCCCCCCCCCCCCCTCTCTCAAATAGTCACCGAAAATATATAAACACACACATATATACATATATACATACATACACACACACTCTCTGTCTCATATGTACATATATATGCTCCATGGACCAATAATTTTTTAGACCAATATTAGACTAACATCTATTTAAGGGTACCCGCGAGAAATCAGCTCAAAATATTACCGGAAATGCCTTGATCCAACCAGTGGTTCAAAAATATATGCACACACACAGAGATTTGGCACGAGATTGCATCGCGATGCGCAGTATGTCAATTGGACAGTAGTGATGCCTCCGTCGGAGGAAGTCCGAGAGAAAAGGAATGTTGAAGTAGACTATTAAGGTCCCCAAAAGAAAACAAAAAGATATCCAACACTGCACAAGAGAAAAGGAAAGCTAACAAGTTAGAGAGGGAGAGAGAGAGCTAGAGGGCTAAACAACAAACACTTTTCATCCCAAATCAAAGCAAAGGTCTGTATTTACTTAATTTCATTCCTCCTCCTTTCTTTTATCCTCTCTCTACATCCCTAAAAAGGAAGAATTATAGTCCGAAGGCCTTTCACCCTTTTCTCTTCATATTCCCCCTTTTCATCTTTACACGAAAGAACCCTAAAGCCCTTGAATCCCAATCATTTTCGGGTAGATTCAAGTACGAAGTATCGGCAGAGCAAGAAAATGCATTATTGAATTCCCCTTACAATTAAATTAAAATAATCTATAACAAAGATGGGATACAAGTTTTTAAAAATAGGAGATTTTACATCCTACCTAAGTTAGAGAGAGAGAGAGAGAGAAGTTACTTGTTGTTATACATATATGAGCAACTTAATTCGGAAAATCTTCAAGGATAAGAAGACGACAGAACATTACCCCAGTAAGTAGGCTGTGGCGGGGGCATCACCACAGGCGGATTATAGTCATCCACAATATTTGAACTCATGACAGTTGGCCTAATCATCATTAGCAGTAATTTGCTAGTGGTGTTGACATGAGCTCCGATTTTCTATAATGCATTTTTCGGTTTTGGTGTTTTCTAAAAAATGAGTTATTTTCAGAAAATAAATACTCTCCTGCGAACAACCCTGTTTCATGGATCCCAAGGGCTCAAAACAGGGGATGCTGCCTGAATTCTTGAGCCACCCAAATCCGAACTCCAAAACTAACAACAACATGGATGATATATACGTGTATATATATTGTTTCAAAGGTTCAAAACATCTGAGAGAGAAGAGGGTTGGGGAGGAGAGGAGGGCAGAGAGGCGGCGGCGGTGGAAGAGAGTGGAAATGGAATGGGTGAGGTGTGAGAGTTGAGGAGGGGGTAAGGTGGAGAGAGAGAGGGGGTATGGAAAAGGGCCAAAGCACAAATAGTAGGGACCAAATTGAGAAAGAGAAAAAGAGAGAGTGTGCAAAATATAATAAAAAATATTAAGTTACCACAATACTCTTGAAAGAAGTCAACATTTGACTTTTTCGTTAAATTTTTAAATGTCTGTTAACGATTGGACTTAATTAGAGCAAAAAATGAAATTAAAGGTCAAAATTGAGCAAATTTTGAATGGTAGGAACCAAAGTGAGACTAAGTCAAAACTTAAAGAACTACAGGAGTAATTTACCCCAAAAAAACTAGTAAATATGACAAATACAAAGCTAGTAAATAGGAGAGATACAAAACTGGTGTATAGAAGAGATACAAACTGGTGAATAGCAGAGATATTCACAATAGGAAACACCAAGTTATAATATTTGCCATTAATTAGTACAAAAGTTCTCCTACCAAGCTACCCACATTCAGATTGGTACACACTGCCAAGATGGAATTTTCGCAACCAGGATAAGTTCCAAAGGGTTGTGCCAACAAAGTCCTTCTAAAGTCAGTGCCACAGTTTGAGTTCATATAAGGTGCAAGTCAAGAGAAGCTGATGAAGAAGTCTTAGCAAAGGTTTAAGCAGTTAAAGACCTTAACGCTATTCTTAATGTATACTCTTGGAGGAAAGACTGACAGCTTGGATGCTCCTAACTAAATTCCTCAAGTATTCAACTGCTTAAAGATGTAATTGTCAATAAAATTGTATGGAAAGAAAGCAGATGTTATAAAGCTCAAACAAGTCATTGACAAAAGATTCTTGCATCTCAATTTTGTCAAAGCGGGAAAAAGTCTTGATTTTCCAACCATGTACCTCTAGCAGTCTATCATGAGGTTTTTCTTCTTTAGAGCCACAATTTCAAAAATATATGATCAAAAAGTGCAAGAGCTAGGGATACAAGTTCAAAAGGAAGAGATGGGGGTGGAAAATAGCCCCCTTATGCCTCATTTGGTTTCTCTGGAGAGAAAGAAAGAGATACGTCTTTGGGGAAGGTAATTTAGCGATTCTAAGCTGAAATTGGTCATTTCCATAGCTTTTATGTTTGGTCAACCTTTATGGCACTTGTATCTAATACATTCTGGCATACTAGCTACCACCAAAAACAAAAAAGATACTGAAGAAAACAAAACCAATAAGAACCAAGGTTTGAGTCAAAGCGGTAGAAAACGAGTCGAAGCATTCAATCAACCTGGTCTAAAAGGAGCACTTACCAAAATAGGAAGACTTACGCTAAGAGAGTACCCTTGCAAAAGCTTATCAAGGCACTAACCAGTGACACAGAGAGAGAGAGAGAGAGAGAGAGAGAGAGAGTAAACATGCAACCTCCTTAAATTGATAATATGGTATTGACTTTCCTATACCGAATGTAGCATGTTCTACATGTCCCTAATGTCATCCTAAACTTTAACATCCCAATTTACCAGTACTCTCACCTATATTCTGTAGTACACCCACATATATCTCTTACACTAAGCAACTTCGACACTTAACAAAGTGAATTCTCATGCTTTAATAGGATCGTGCAATAAGGTTTCCACAAGGTAAACTTAAAGGAGGATACTATCTGTGCAATGTTGCTTATCATTTTCAAGTAGGTGTCAGTAAAGAGATTACTCACATAAAGGCATTGAAGCTCCTTAAAAAATTCAAACACCTATCTGAACCTTTTAGTCACTAAAATACAAGCACCTTAAGTCCTCTCTAGTTGGATACTCAAACTTCTTCTCATCAAGGGGAAAAATTATACTTTTGTTGAACTTTAATCCAAGGTGGAGGCTCAAAGTGAGTTCAATTTTCTCTTAGAAAATACTCGTCTAACTGCGGTAATTGGCACCAATATGTTCATGGTGCGTTGGTAGGGTAGCATTATACCAATGTTCTAAAAATCGCTAGGCGCTAATTGGGTGGAAGAGGGGTGCCTAGCATCTAGGCCGAGTAGTCGGGGACTAGTCGGCACCTAGAGATTAGTCAATTTTTCTATTATTTAAAAACATTTCTTTCCTCCCCTAAAGTTTGAGTAAGAATTGACATAAGCCTAGAAGGACATGAATTAAGACGAAAGTAACAATTAAGAACTAAAAAGTAAGTAGTAGCAAATAACTGGTCAAAAACAAAGTTCAAAATCAAATGGAACAAAAAAAACTGAAGACGTGAAATCCTGAAACTTATATTAATATTACTAATTTAACTCCGATTTTTTTTAAATGTATTAAGTGAATCCACCGATTAATGGAGATAGTTAGATTAGTTGCCATCCACCAATGCCAAAGCACCCAATGTATGCTTAAAAAGTAAAGTCAAAGTGTGAGTTTGTAGTCACATAGCGGATAGCGCATGGGCACCGATTAGTCGGCCTACCGCCGCCTAGTGCCTAGGCCGCCAATTAGTTGGCCGGACTGAATTTTAGAAATTGCACTATACCCTTATTCAATGGGGCGGACATTAGCATTTTCCGATTTAAACTGTCTTTTTTGGTACCCCTGCTTTAGCAACATACTCATAATACAACAATGTTGACAAAAGCTCAAGGACCACCTGAATGGAAATATACAATATTAGTCCATATCCTTACATCACTCTTTTGGTTCTACTTCTTAGAGTCTTAGTATCTCTTTACCCAACCTCCTTATCAATAGAAAGGATCAAATAAATGAAGGAAATTTTAGGAATTTGTATTGATATGTCCTAATCCTATATCATGTATGTTTAAAGTTAGCATCCAATAGAAGTCAATCATTGGGCCATTCAAGTGGAACTTCAACTAATTTCGAAGTAATATAGCAAATCTTTAACGGTTCGGAATCTCTCGTTCTTGACGACAGGTCATCTTTTCCTAACGATTCTATGATTCTATCATGGATCTTTTGCTCCACATGAATGAGCAGTTTTTGTAGAGCTTCTGTTCTACTTTTCATTTATGTTGCACTTAATGGATTATCCTCTGCCCTTCAATGATCAATCAATTGTTTTGCAGTTACAGATGAAAGAAAGAGACTGAAATGTGTCTTTCACATATGTAATTATTCTCCCTACCCACATTAGGTCTTCAATCCTACCTTCAAGGACACTTCAACAAATGGAGACACGCCTCTATTACAAATATTTTCCACCAACAGAAAGACAAGTAACAAGAACTTCCCTCCATACTTGACCCATGCCACTTAGGTTGGACAGTTTATCACATTTCAAGCTAATTGTGAATCATCTCTTGATAGAGAAAGTCTTCAGTTACTTAAGTAAAATACTACAATGGAGACAACTGTGACAAATAACCTAAGCAAATTTCCAGAAAATCAATATCACTCTTAGGATGAACCCATGCAACAATTCTGCCCAATTATTGGTTCCAATTCATCCGATGACAGTTAAAACAATATAAAAACCAGACAAACAGATCCATAGATAATCAAACTGACATTCATAGAAGCAAGTACGCAGATTTATAATTCAAATAGCAATTCCTCAAGTTATAAATCTTCAATAATAGGCAAGAAAAGGGAGTTTATCCATGCTACCTAGCAGAGCACGAACTTTTTCAACGGCTTCTTCCGATAATGGTCCATTTGGGGAAAGTGAAACTTTACAACCATTATAAAGCTTCTGTATGGCTGGCATGATGAAGAAACAAAAAACTACAGGAAATAACTACACCAGAAACCAGCTCACCGAACACCTTTACAATTTGGCAGAATTAAACGCGGCAATTGATACTAGGTTTAGAATCCCTTCAGTACTACCCAAAGTTGCTTGCATAAATTACAGTTACAGGTGGATAGTAACTGGATCTTGTACTGTGAACCGAATAGGCGATGAAGTATCTGCATCACACAGTCTCAATTGTTCCCTTTATTGTGCGAACCGGCTTCCAGATGACCGACTGCACCAACAAAATCGAACTTTTTATCACAATCGAACACTGAAACTTGCATTTGTATTGGGCGTTGGAGAATTCTAAGGAATTCAAGAAATAGATTCGAGATTGTTCGACGCGAGAGAGAGAGAGAGAGAGAGAGAGAGAGAGAGAGAGAGAGACGGGCATATACTACCTTGGGTTTGCTCGGGGCGATGGAGACGGACGCCGATAGAGAGAGGTAGAGAGAGGTGGAAGGTGAAGGATTCCGCGAGGGGGAGGAAGATGGTGCTCCAAACCAAGAACTGAAAATTTCTACTCTACACCATTAAAGCTGACCTCTCTCTAACCTTATTGAGCATAGTCAACAATATCATTCATGAAACGGGGGGATCCTTTAATCAACAAGAAAGAAAGGAATTATATATTCTCCAATTATACTAAGAATTTATAAAATTATTTGAATAATAATATAGTGTGTAAATTTATATAAATAATGCAACTGTTTCAAATTTTTTGAAATACAAATCATTTTAAAATGATTTTAAAATTATGTAGTTTTTTTTTTCATTGTAAAAAATGGTTTGAGCAATTTATTCTACAGTCGGGGGCCAAACACCAAAAATTATGTACTGCATAAACCAAAATCAAAAATATCCTGCCGCCAAACACCCTCTAGTGGGTCCACAGTCATTCACCAAAATCATTCACATTCATCCAAAGTAAAACCGGGACTAAAAGGTCTTTTTATTCACAAACAATGATTTATATATGGTTTTTTTATCAAATATTTTATGTTTTTGTATTCGTTTAGAAAAAAATAATTGAAGAAATATCAAAATATCAACTGAAATTGAAAGAATTCAAATAAGATGGTGATAAAGAAGATAAAAAAAATATTTTATCGTCTTTAATTAGACAATTTGAATTTTGATCATAGTTTTTGACTTTTTTGATTTTTTATGTCAAGACAAACGATTAATTTAACTAACACAAACTTGATAAAATATCAAAAAGATAATGATAATTAATGAGTCCAGTTTGGATTATGGACCAACCAGAAGCGAACAAGCCTTCCAGACCGACCGGAACTCTCATGGGTAAGGCATAATCGACCGACTTGCTATCAGCATTTGCAGTCAACCAGCCTTCACTCAGGCAGTTTAGTGAACGAAGAGCAAGGGAGGCTCCACATGTCCACGTGATTGCTTAAATAATTTCAAGGATGACGCTCCTGATCACTCAACATTCGTATATGGTGCAGGAGATTAGATCACAAACCTCCTAAGATAGAACGCGAGCATTGATAGCGACAATCTACCCCCATTGAATTGCTCCTCCCCTTTATGTATTCAAATCCCTCTCCGTCCATGAGATCAGGTACGTGATCATCCCTACTCTCAATTTATGCACGATTATCAACTCCTAATACGGTTCTAACTTGATCGTTGGAGAGTCCTTAGCCGAATAACCACCCATCGGGCACCAAACTTCAGTGCATTAGCCAAAAGCATAATTATGGAGCAAGTTACCATATTCTGGCACCATCAGTTTGGCGCCATCTATGGGAACCATATTCTCACCTATATAAATTCAACTAAGCAACCAAAAACGATAGTCACTGACCGATCGGCAAAGGAGCGTCATTGAGACGTCAACCTAGTCAGCGTTTAATATTTTAAAACAAGACTTTCTTTAGTGCAAAAATAAATTATTATAAAGAATCCGAAGTATCGATTCACAGAAAAAATAAAAATAAAAATAAAAACAAAGGATTTCGTAGAGTTTCGGCATTTCAGAAGCCAACCTCAAGTTTTGAAACGATTTTCAATTAAAGACTAAGATTAAGCTAACGACGAAAATATATCAAGATTAAATGATAGATTCGATCTTTGAAATTAGTTCATCCTAGGCTTCCACTTGACAATATCTTCTCTTTATAACTCAATCCATCGGCGTAGGATTTTAGATCAGAAAATATCTTGATGAAAATCAATTTTTAGATCAAAAGATGTAGTTCCATCAAGCTCAATGACAAGTAATCCAAAATAGGGACATCAACTTAAGTATTAGATATACCAAACTTTTAATGGCAATAATTAAGTAAAAGTTTAACACTTTTTTTTGTTTCAGAAAATGAGAACTTAAATAGATTCATCAACAATCTTGAAGAACACTTGAGAAGATATTGACTAACTTTGATTTTAGATGAATTTTATCTTTAGATCTAACTTAAAGTGATTTAGCTACTCATGATTGTAAGAGAAATGATGAAAATGAAAAGGAATAAGGTAGCCATGCCATGACTAGTAATGGAAGAAAATGGAATAAGCTTACCAACAACTCCTTAAAAATCTATAGAACATAAAAGATGTAATAATAGCTAAGATGTGATAGCTTGAAGAAAACCCAAGAATATGAAACAACAATAAGTAAAGAAATGAAACTTAAGTTAGTCAAACAACCGTTGTGAGATATCTGTGTAGGGCTATTCCAACGGTTTTGCCAAGCGTTGGTATAAACATTTTTCTAGCCACGGTTGTTTTGACAACGACTTCAACCGTTGGGAAAGATCCATTCCAGTCCTATCCCCCCAATCGTTGGCATGTTACAAACAACCGTCGCCACAATCATTCTATAGTAACACAACAACCGTCTCTATTGTATCAAATAACCGTTGCCATATATTTCTTTTTCTAAAATACCCAAAAAAATTTAGCAACGATTTAGAATGCAAATATATGCCAAATTGATCTTAATATACACTTGTTTGTTTTTACCGTACATGTTCTTAGGAAAACAAACTAATTTTTTCATATAAAACAAAAATAACATCATAATTTTATATATATTATCATAAACCTTGTCCACATTGTTCATATATGCTTAGCATATATATCTCTCATCAACTTAATTAACACACTACCAAAACAATCCACAATATTAATACCTAATATATATCAAACTAAAAATCACAAAGATAGGATAAATTGCCATCCTTGTTCATGAAAATAGATATCCAACACTGTATACTTCTAAATAATTATATTACCTGCAAAAAAATGAATAAAATATCTAACATGGTAAATTTAAATACACACAATAGCCATGGAGGTTATTAATTAGATTATCAATCTCAATTGTAAGGGGTTCATATATCCTTGTAGAATAACAGGTTATAGTTCTTGACATCTACTATTACAAAGAGAACATTGTTGCTGCAAACCATAACATCCATACTATTAATAACTTTGTGGATAGTTATGTAAATTCAAAGTTAGAAAAAAAGAAACTGCATGTTACTTCAAGCAGTTTTAAAACTGTTGCAATCCTATTTGACTTGAACTTATTCTAAAAAAATATTGAGGTATTTCGAATTCTTTGTTGACACCGACAACTTGTTAGTCCATTATAATATTCACTATGGCAATACAAAAACCAAACCTTTGTAGGGACGACAATTTCCTTCATTCAAATAGTTGCCTTTTGAATTGCAAGTTGCAAGAGATATTAGAATCCAATGTAATCTAATAAACTCTCAGTAAAACTACCAAATATATGAGCATTAGGACTACTTCCTTATTTGGTGAACAAGCAACAAAACTTCTGAAGTAGAGTTTATTTTCTTGAATTAAATTCAATGTAACTGTATCTTATGCTTATTTTATGTAGTAGAGGATAACCAGTGCTTCTGCAATTTATGGAAAAAAAAACAGTTCGAACTACCCCAGTAGTCAAAATTCTTGGAGCCGCTTTTTTTGCAGCAAAAGCTTAGTAACAACCTTAAACTTAATTTGCATTGTGTCGAGGAAATAATTCATTACCTCCTCAAAAATGAGATAACATCAATAGGACTTCCTGACTCAATGCTTCGCTTCCAAGCTTTATCAATTTCGAGCACAAGCTGGTATCCATTCTAAAATTATGAGTGAAAACTAGCTCAGCAAATCTCCTCCCTTGAAGGTTCTTCTTTTAAACAAAAAATTGTCAGCTCATTGGCATCATGTTACACAATAAGTCAGCATTCTAGTTCTTAAAAAAGGAACAACATTAATATTTATTAGTTCTAAGACACAAGAATGAGAGAAATTATGGCATTCTTTTACTTCTTTAAAAAATGAATTCTTTTTCCTGCAAGACATTAACATAATACTTCAGGTCTAAGGGTATATGTTTTGGTCAGTTTAAGTCAGCATTCTAGTTCTTTTTCCTGTAAGACATTAACATAATACTTCAAGTCTAGGGGTATATATTAACAAAATCAGATCCGTCTGTTCCCAATGGCCTTCCATGCCCACCTCCTGGCAGCTTTCTATGTTGCATCTCTCTCCTTCACTCCCTCTGTATCTCCTTCCTCGCTTCGGTTCCCTCCCTGAATGGAGTTGTACTGTAAAGCTTTAGCAAATGACTTTTTCGCATATGGGTTTACCTCAGTTTTTCTCAAGACTTGAGACTACAGCTTTGATTAGTTAACTTATTCTATTGACTCCTATATGTGGCAATACATTAATTATGAACTGCCCCTCGATGTTTTGTTCTACTCATAAGTCCATCCTTGTAAACAGACAAGTCAATAAGTTTTACAACTTTAAATAACTTGGTTTCGTTTCTCATCACTTGCCCCAATATTACTGTGAAGCAGTTGGAGGTAACCGGGCAAGTCAATAAGCTAGAATGCACATGGAGAGATCACAATTATTAGATGGACATAAACTTTTTAGAAGGTTGCATACAAGAACCTAAATATAATATTATAGACCATTAATAGGGCTTATGCTAACCTCAAGAGTTCCCAACAATACTGCCTAGCTTATAACCGGACAAATTGATCTTCAATTAGAATGCATAAAAGCTAAAATCATAAGCAAAATCTAAAATCATAAGCTAGAATGCCGATAGGGAGTAGAAGCAGCATTAAAAAAAGGCATAGAAGCATTGCACTTTTTGCGCATAGAAGCATTGCACTTTTTGCACTACCAGCAAAAACAGAAGCCACAAATCAAATACCTCAGCATTGGCAGGAAATAACAACTTTCGGCAAAAAATAAAACAATTTGATGTCCTACTAGTGAATCTCAAATTACGGAGAAAAACCTGTTCATGAGAAGAATAGTTGTGAAAGCCGCAACTGCAGATCCAATCAATGTTTCGCCATCTGCTTGGAGCCATTGGCAACTGATTGGCTTGGTTAGCATAAGGAAACTCAGAAAAGTTCTCAAAGTTAGAAGATTACGGTACAATCAATATCCCATTGGATTTATTTCTCTAGTTAGAAATCGTATTAATAAATATAATTTTGAGCGGAAATCATTACTAAATGCAATACCCACCTAGTTTATGGATCCTACGTATATGATACAAAAGGAAAATGAATCAGAATCATTCCATTTCTTCCTACACCCACTCCAATGGACAAAAGAGACTTGTATTTTTATTTTTTCGTAGCGAGGGTGCATGGAATTTGGCCAAAAGTAAACACCGATCTTATTATTGAACTCCTTAATGCTAAATAGAATCAGGACAAGAAAAACAAAACAGGATGGACAAAAATCAATTAAATATCTATAATCCGGACCAAAGGCACACCCTCACAGTGAAATTTTCTCTAATACAGTCTTCCAAAACGTTAGCAATCATGTTGGATTACCGAAATCATGTTACCAATATCGTTTAAGTTTGTTGGTAACAAATTGCTAATTTGTGTTCTACTTGAGAGAGAGAGAGAGAGAGATAGGGACATTTTTGTCACAAAAAATCAGGAGCACTAAACGAACGGTTTTGAAAAAAAAAATAGTAGAAGGGAAACCAAGAAATTGACCCTAATATTTTACATATTCCTTCCCAAAATCGGGGATAACCTTTCAAAATCAGGTAAATTCACCCCCAAAGTGCAGATATGGAATAGAGAAAACACCACAAAGTCACAATATCATTCCTGAAAAGAAGAACAAAGATAACTTTGACCTCTGGGTTTGCTGGTTTTGAGGGTTTCGGGTGGAAGAACTGCTAGGCTTAATCGATTGAAAGCCTCACTGATTGAAAACGTATGTACGTGTGTGTGTTTTGGAGAAAGAGAGAGAGGCGTACCATGATCGAGCGAGCGAGAGAGAGATAGAGAGAGAGAGAGAGAGAGAGACAGAGAGACAGAGAGCGCGCACTCCAGCGCTAGCTGTCTTGGAACGAAGACCACTGAAATTTTGGGGGAAATTTACGCGCGCTAAAAAGAATTGGGTTCCTGATGGGCCGAAATTGCTATAGTACAGGGCAACAGTAACTGGTACGGCAACGGTCGAGGAAAAACCGTGGCAATAGAGAAGGATCTAGTCCATGGAAACCGTGGCAATGGAGAATGGATCTACCAACGGTCCATGGAAAACCGTGGCAAAGTACCCAGTTATAGTAACGCTTTAGAAACCCGTGCTACACCTAATTTTTACCAACAGTTTTTTAGACCGTTAGTACATCTCAATTTTCTTGTAGTGTACTTACTTCATGATTCAAACCAAAGTATTAATTTCTTACCGACAAGAGTACCGATTTTATTACTAGTGCAATACGTACTGGTACCAATGTACTATTTCAAATTATTGCTAAAAAATAATACTTACTTTCTCAAATAATATTTTTTAAAAAAAAGTTAAATAAAATTACGTTCACCTCTTCTTCGTTTTTTGAAAAGCAAACATAGGAGAGTTGGTGACTCACCAAAGCTCAACTCGACAAACTCAAAACTAGCCCCACAGGAAGTAAATATAAATTGTCAACAGGGCCAAAACCTGCCCCTCACCGTAAGATGTAAAAAAATTGTCAAACGGAGTTAAAAGAGTAAATTTCAGCAGCCAGTTTTTTAGGGGGTTTTTTATCTCAATTCTATCCTCTCTTTCACTTGTCTCTCGCCCCGCAATTTGCTGCTTCTCCTCTCTTCTCCTCGTCTCTCTCTCTCTTTCTGAAGGTGGTTATTGATTCCCCTCCAGCTCATATTGGCACCTCTACTCAGGTTGCAGACATCTTCACCAAAGCCCTTAATTTCTATGGGCAGGTTTCACTTTCTTGAATGCAAATTGTTGGTTGATGTCTCTTCCATCAATGTAAAGCATACATCTCAGAGGACTGTTAATTTCTGAACTTGTAAAAGTCTGTTAGAAAGTGGTTAAGTAGTCTGTCAAGAAAGCTTATGGCTTATAAAAATTAGCCAGAAAGTATTTAGTGGTCTTGAAGAGAAAAATAGTTTGTTGAGCCATCATTAACTAAGTCAGTGAAATTTATTTTGTAAGTTTTGAGTGCAATGAATAAGAAATCAAAAGTTCATTCGTTCTTCTCTTTGTTTCTCTTCCCTTACGTTTTTACTGATGAAAACTGTAAATGGTCCATCTGATTCACGGAGTATTATTGTGCATTCAATTCATGGAATTCTATAATTTGTCTTCCAAAGTTGGGTTTGATTGTTAGGCCATCCTTGATGACTTTCCCTACTTCTATATACTCTCTCCACATTTTGAAAAATATCTTTCCGGGTGTAGTGGAAGCTAGAGATTTCAAGAATCCTCTGAAATATCGTATTTACTAGTAATTGTTTTCACCAACATTGTCTTGTTATCCTTCTGATCATGTCTCCATCACCATTTTGTTAAAAGTGTTTGATTGGAATTCCAAGAGCTTCTTTATTCCCAATCCTCCATACTTGGCATTGAATACTCGCATAATTGTTCCCCTCCTTGTACATAAACCAAGCCACGCTTGAAAAAAGAATCGCCTCCAAGGTTAATACTTACTACGTATCTTTGTTAACAATGTTGAGTTTTCCTAAATTATTATTTTTTGTTAATATTTAATATTTTATGATTTTTTACATTATTTCATCAACTCTTTTGTGTTCTTTCCTTCGCCTTGATGACAGAAATAGAACCTTCTCCCCTCGCTCCCCTCCCCTCGTCTTTGTCTCTCTCACTTTTTCGTCCCCTCTCTTTCTTTGCTTTTTTTCTACTTACTAAAAATGACCGACAACATAACAAGACGAAGGATGATGGCGGAACTGGTAGTCAACTACAGTTATGGATCTCGACATTTGGGTTTATTCTGAGCGTTTATGTGGGCCATATAGGCGGTTTCTAGACGATCGCAATTCTTGCTTTTGGTGATATGGCTTCTCGGTTTTCTTCTCTCCCATCTATTTTTTTCGATCCCTTGAACTACTCCTCCTTGTCCTTTGCTACTGAATCACCCCCATTTTTCTCGATCTATCCCCTATTCGTGGTTACTGGTTGGTTTTCTGTTGGGACTACCGGCTTGCGGCTTAACGGCGAGGTAATGTTTTGGCGGCTCTCGTCGTGGTTGCTGTCGGGCTACACGGTTATTGCCTAACGGCTTGGGTGAGCATTTGAGGTAGCTTTTCGGCTCCCAGAAAATTGGTGGACAGTGGTGGTTTATCGATGCAAGGAAGAGTTAGTTTAGGTTTAGGGTTTTCTTGGTTGGGCTTAGCCCACTTGTGTGTGCTTGTATAATTTTATCTAGGCATTTTGGGCCTATAAGTGTTTAGGGCTTTGCTCTCAGGTGTATTTTTCAATCTTTGGTTGGAATCTCTTTCCTTTTTTCTCTCTTCTAATAAATGGTTACTTTTGCCAATAAGAAAACAACACTAAAAATAATAAAAAAAAATTCTTAAAATTTTTTTTCCGTCTTTAGTAAAAAAAAATAAGACTTTTACTCATATTTTTTTACTTAATAGATTCTTTTCGATAGAATAAATGATTAATCTAATATATTTTATACGAACTTAATAAAAATTAAGAAAAACAATTAAAAAGACATCCACCTTAATACCATTAAATCTCTCCCAAACGTCCCAAGCATGAGGGCAATACCTCTCGAAATGTGTAGAGTATTCTCGGGTTCACGGTTGCAGATCTCATAATTTGAATTGTTAGTCGTGCCTCCAACAAACTCTCTGTGATGTTAAAAATTAGCGTATTATTCGTGCCTATAATATTATTCACAACGTAAAAATATATTTGGAGAGCTCTCAAATCTCAACTGTTGTTGTGAAATCAATCCATGTACAAATAGATTGGTTCGGACCATGAAAATATTTTCCAAAAAAAAAAATACGTATGCACTACATTTTGAAAAGTAAGTATTTGCAAACATTAATTACTTTAGAAAAATATAGTGTTCAAATCAATGGAGAAAAAGAGAGGGAAGTGTATTGAATAGGCTTTCCGGATTCTGAGCGTGACAGTGTGTTGTGGGTGAGATCAATTTTATCATACACTAACTTAGATTTAGATTAAAATCAGAACAAAATCTAGTATAAACTGACCCAGTACAAGAACGAATAACGCAGGGAGTAAGAATCGAATTTCCGATTAAAGGTTTGTTAGGTAAAGAACAACATAACTAGCTACGCCGAGCAAATCATACCAAATTTCTATAAACGAAGTTACAAAAAATGATTTATTGAAGGAAAAAAAAAAAGTAACAAAAATTGAAGTCAAAACAGAGAGTCGTGGTGAAACCCTAGCAAGTGCTGGTGATCAAATTGGAACTCATCTTGCTCAAATGCAGCCTGATAATAGTGGCTTTGGTGTTGATTATGGTTTTGGCGCTGCAGCTGCTGGATTTGGTGTTGTGCATTTTGAATGGCTACTTGGGCTTGTACCTTTGCTATCTCGTATTGAGTTTGAGTTATTTGTTGTTGTAGTTTGAAGATTGTTTGTGTGCATCCGTAAACGGGGTCTCGAATTCTTGAACTTGCTTCAAAAGTCATGCTATCTGCTGCTGCTGCTCTTGCGTGGATTGGAAGTTGCTATTACGTACATATGCCCCCCAAGAACCAATCACGTAACGGAAAACAAAAATAAAAACTAATTCTAATTAGTTTAATGACGTCATAAAACCATCAATTTCACAGATTTATCCGAATCCAAGGGTAATTGTAAATTGATGATCGCCCAAGGAGATTTAGTGAAAATTCAAGAATTAAAAATTGAAAAATTGTTTTCGTAAAACGATAAGGTAAAAAATAGTATTGATGCAAAATAATTACGTACAAAAATTTTTCAAATAATGACCCCAAAAAAGACAATAGTTCAGTAAATACCATATTCCAAATGGACATGCATCACCTTAATTCTTCAAGTTTTTATTTTTTTTAGAATTCCAAGGCTATAAAATGCCATCAAAATCTCTATTTTATATTTGTGTTAGCACATAAAATAAAAACAATAAATAAACAAGAACCATAGCATAAAAACTAGCAAAAATTCGTACTATGCACGAAAAAATTAAGCTATTTTTTATTAATGCAAATTCAACACCAAATGACATATAATACTCAATTTTTAGAATCTTTATAACTTTTGATTTTCCTTTTGTATTTTTTTCTTTTTCTTTTTGTACTTTCAAGAAGTTTTCTTGAATATCCACGTATGTTTTTTTTAGAAGGTATCTTATGTAAATTACATTTCTTAGAATTCTAATCCTTGATATTTCAGCGGCAACTTGTTCTACAAAAAAAAAACAAAAAAAAAGTTCTTTTCTAATACAATAAATAAGTAAGAGCCATACGATAAAAATTGTATAATCTGTGGTTGTTTTGGGGAATTAAGAAGCTAAACCCATAAAACAAAATTAAAAATAATACGCTTCTACATTTTCTTCTACGAATTATCCAAATCTATAATTTTTCTTTCTTAAATAATATACTTCTACATTCTCTTCTCCATATGCATACAACTTATATTATATCAGCTAGAACAAAACATACTCAAAAACCTCAAAACACACACACACACACACACATATATATACACACACATGTATGTATGCATACATGGCTTCATTCAGTAATATATCTATATATCTGTACATATATTTCTTACCTCTAATATCTTGGTAACATTGCTAGCCCCATAAATCCTATGGACGCAAGAAAATCTCTCTGGGTTATTAGCTGGAAAATAAGGTGCCAAAGCACAATCTTGAGAGCATCTTCTTCTTAGAGATTTGCAAGCTGCACATCTCGTTGAATTAGACATATTCCCAAAGATTTTCTGTAATCTATGAAAGATTTTCTCGGGAAAAAAAAGAGAGTAGAATATCCAGAATCAAATTATATGGATCAATGAATGATTTTGTAAGAGTTGTCTTAAATCTAAGAGTGGTTTTATATTAGATTTTGCATTGGAGCTGGTTTTAGTTAGGGTTTTTATTTTTGGAAAGTGTATAACGGCTACTTTTTCTTTGAAATTGTAAAGGGTAAAAGGAAAGATTTACAAAGAATGGAAGCTGGAGAAAGGAAAATAAATAAGTCAAAACTTTAATCTACCAGTAAAATTGCAGCCCACAAAAAAAAAATGATTCTTAATTAAAAACAAGAACATTTTCCCTGAAGATAGGACGGAAAAAAACCCTATCTTTATTTTTTCTAATTGAAAAGGAGAAACAAATAACACGAATGAGATTTGAAATTGTAAAATGAGATACGGGTATGGGACGAAAAATTCAATATTCCTCATCTGGTACGATAATGAAAATCATTTCCCATTAAATATCAGGATGCGAATGAACAAATAATTATATGTTAATCAATCAAGAATAAAATGAGTGAAATCTGCCCAAACCGGTCTCATTATTATATTTAGAACTCTTTGTGGCTGAAATAAAACATTCGTAAATCTTGTTGTTTGGAACTAAAATCTCATTTAAGATGCTTGAAAATCTTGGTCTTTTCACTAAATACTTTCACCTTCAATGAACTCTCCTTTTTGTTTCGGAAAAAAATTATTGCTCACTTCTGTCGACTAGGAAAATTGTAAAATAAAAATAATGGATCGTATTTTAAAAGGACCACAAAACACACACACAAAAAGTGTTGCTACTACTAAGAATAAGTTTTGGCCTAATTTATTTTGGCTTATTTTTAATTTTATTAACTTTTTATTTTTTTACATTTAACACTTTTGCATTATATTTTACGCAACAAGGATAATAAAAAGGTAAAAAATATCAATCAAAGTTCAAAAAACAAAACATAATCTTAAAAAATTGCATGTTTTAGATTCTTTGCCTTTAGTGATTTTCTTTTAAATTTTTCATAATTATTTTCTTTTTACATCCTCTCATTGCGATAGATAAATAATTCACAAAATTAATGTAAAATAATCAGAAATTTATCAAAAAATAAATATAAGACGAGAAAAAAATGTTAAGCCAACCTAACCTCTTGGCATTTTTTCAAACAAAAATGGTAAATTATACGTTTCTCCCTTAAAAATTTCTAGTAGATAGATTGACTTCTCATATAATTTGAGAAATTATTCTAATCATTCTTATTTTTTAAACGGTTAAGCATTTATCTCATTTACTGTTAAAATCACTCAAACATATAAGTCATCTTTTATTACAATTAGTTAAAAAGTAATTAATCAAGCTACTAAAATCTCAACTTGGGACCTTTTTCAAAATGAACTAAAATATAATTCTTAAATAGACCGTGTTAAATTTTTAAGACCTTAACACAGTTTTGCATTGGGGTAAAACTCTATGAAAAACAAGCTGGCCTTTGCTGGTTGTTGATGCCAAACAAAGTTCTGAAATAAACAACTTGACGTGGAAAATTTCTCTTTAGAATGTGAACGTTGGCAATGAAATCTACTGCAACACACGAAAATAAAAAACCTTCGAGGCACGTTACGGCTTTGCTTTTCTAAAGACAATGTTTTTGCAATGGCGATGTCTCTACAAAAAATGACACAAGACTTTGTTAAGTTGGAGCGATTTGATGGAGGTAATTTCAAACGTTGGGAGAAGAAATTACACTTTCTCCTCACCACACTAAAAATGGTCTATGTTTTGACCACACCAAGTCCGAAAGAGAAAGAGGATAAAATACTGGAACAAACTCGTGAGAGAATCAAATGGAAGAACGATGACTACATTTGAGCATAGGTGATTGAACAGTGATCCGAAACTGGTCTTCGCAACCCTTTTGAGCATAGGTACCAAGTGGTTAGCCAAGAAATTGGGATTAGAAATCTATCTAGTCCACTCTGCACAATCCTGAGCTGAAAATTTGACCATGAGTAGGTCCTTCCCTGTATTGGGAAGTCTACTACTTTCATTTGTCTATGAAATAGTCAAAATTCCTCATTCTCCTATCCACCTCCACACAACTAGACATTTCCTCTATTGTCCTAATCTTATTAAAATCCCCCCATACACCATGGCCTCTGTTGATTTGACTGAAAGGACCATTAGATCCGTCCACATCTCCCCCTCTTAATGTAATACTATTTAGAGCAATCCAACATACCCTGTAGATTTCTTTCCAAGATGATGAAATGTCTATAACACTTGAAAAAATCCCCATCGCACATAGAAAGGAGACCCCCTGATACACCAACTGCATACTCCACCTTTAAACTTTTATGTAGAAAATACCATATGCACTATATTAACAATTCTATTGATAAATAGATTTTAAAAAGCCTACGCCTAACATTGTCTTGTTTTTTTTTATTGTTTTCAAACAATACTTCTGTGTTTTTTTTTTTTCTATGCACGATATTGATAGCTCCTAAAATTGTACTAGTAAGTTGATAGTATATATACTTGTTAACTTTTTCAATCCAATTAGCAAATATTTAGCAAGCAAATAGGGAGAGGGATAGTTCCACAATTACTATTTGAACGTGGGTTACACTCTTTCGTATACATATTTTTAGCTACTATTGTACTGGCAATAATTTGTGTAATGCACAGGATGCACAAGACTTGCAAAATTAAATAAAAAATATTCTATCTTTTTAGTTTTTATTTTTTTAAATTTCGATAATAAATTCCTATCACAATAACGCAATATAAAACACGTAATTTTCATAGCATGTGCAACTTAAAACATTTTTAATATCTTATTCTAAACTCTTTTTTAGTGAAATATTAAAATTAATATCTCAATGATTAGACTAATTTGATCAAGTATTCATTTATTCTCACCTCTAAAAAATTAAAATAAAGTATCAAAATTCAAGAAATGTAATAATTTAAAATGATTAAGAATAATTTTTGAAAGAGAGATTGTATAATTATAAAATTACTCTGCCCTTCATTTACCATCAAATAGGCTCAATATTTTTTGAAGAATAAAAAATAAATTTTAAAATTTTAAAAATAATCCAATATTTATCTACCAATATTACAAAACAAAAAAAATAAATTCAAATTTAATATTTAAAAATTTGTGGCCAATAAAAAATATGATATTTATTTGTTAAATTTATAATAGTTAATATTAAATCATCAAAGACCTACTTAAAAACATAGTTAAGGAGCATATAAAAATTGCGAAACTTGTTATTTAGTCTCATTTAGTATTGAGGTTTAAATTTTCATCTCATCCATTTCAATCAATTATCTTTTAGTCCACAAATTAAAATTAAAATAAATTCAAAATTGTCCTTCAGTTTTCTTTTCCACACCTTTTATATCCCAATAGAACATTTTCTCTTTTTTATCGGCGTTGTCACAAATTTCAAACAACAATTATTGAAATTTAAAGATCATATCCTAAAAACCCTAATCGACATTAATTGGATAACCAAATTTTGTGATATTTGGTTTGTCATAATTCAAATAAATCTACCACAACTTTTTAAATTTTTTATATGCACAAAATATATCATATTTACATATAAAAAATATGATAAATTTATTTGACTTTTATTAAATTTATCATGCCTTAAATAAATCTACCACAATCTAATAAATTTATTATATGCACAAAATATATCATTTTTCATATAGAATCCAAGGTAAATTCCATTTAAGTTTAGGATAACTTATACAAATGCAACAAAGGTCTTTCAAATGTACTGTGTCTAAATTTATTGTCATATTAAAATATGCATTCAGAAAATTTATTGTCCCTATTACTTTATGACGAGTCTTGTTAACCATCACTTACTAGGAGTGGATAACTTACATATAATGTCAAAAAAACACGAATATCAATACACATTTTACGAATATCAATGTATATTCACCGAAATCAATACACAATTCAAAGATATCGATAAACTTTTTATACATTTGGTTTTGCTAACATGTGCCCCCCAGAGCATTTGTTAAGGAGCAATTAATGATTAAATTTGAATTTAATAAGCTTTGAATTAATTACATCTTAATTAATAAGTATCAAATTTTGAGCGTAAAGTTAATGATACTTAATGCATGATGATAGAAAGACTTTTTACTTTTCAATATTACCCTTGTTTAAAATTAGACATGATATTTTTAACACTTCAATTTACTATAAAAATCTAGTTAAAATTCTTAAAGAATTTTCTGCAAAAATATAAATAAATAATATCATTTGTTTACTTATTTTCTATTCAAAGTGATAAATTTTATTCATAATAATAAAAAAATAGCTAGTTTAAAGGGAGCACACTATTTAAACACCTAACATTTCAAATGACATGTGTAGTTCAATGATCTACAATGGTCATAGTTAAAAATATGGATGAATATCTAAAATAACAATAACAACAATATTTATAAGTTAAATTTTCTATTAGTATTCCTAAAAAAAACATTTTGAGTGAATAATTTTTTTTATACTTATAAAAAAAATTGAGCAAGGGTAATGTTGGTAATACCGTTTTAACTATTAGTACAATAAATATAAATAGTTAAGAAATATCACTCATTTAATAAATATCATAAATTAAATTATTGAGTTAAATTTTTTTAATAATTAATAACATCATTTATTTCCTAATATGTGCCCATAAAACACCATTTAGCATTTGCCTTGTACGTAGTTAGTATTTTCCTTTATAAAATAAGAGATTATAAAATAGGAGAGGTCTCTGTGCATGTAGAGGTCCTTTTAATTGTTAAAAAATCTCATGGAAACTAGAACAATTTACCCTATTCGTTATGACGTCATGCATGATTGGACCCGTCTTCTAGATGATTGGACCTGTGATTGAAAATATCAACTCACAACACATTTTCCAATTTGTAACATCATAACCTCAACATTTTCCATCAACACCAAAGGAGAAAATAATTGCCAATATTTATCACGAGGAACATGATTATACAATACATACAGATGAGAGATGGAACATGATTACTCCCAGGGGCGAGGTATGTTGAGGGGAGGAGTTCTCCAATTTTTAAAACTTAAATTTTTTTTTAATTTTTTTTAAATTATTATATCAAGAATAATTATTTAATAGTGTCTCTTTAGTGATATTGAGACACCATATAGTATTCTTACACTTTCAATTACTACACATTTATATGAATATTCTTATATTGTGATAGAGAATATTAGAACACCATACGATTATGTTCCAAAATCACGCATTAATTTTGTTATTGTTATTGTGATGCTCACCAAGGAAAAAAATGTGATGTAAGGGTTATATTTTTTATCACCGAGTGTTTGTCATGTATTTTTAATTATTGAGTGTTGATTTTTGAATATTAATTATGCAATTTTTTTTTCATATTCATAAGATATGTATATTTTGATTTGATTTTTTAATAAAATTAACTTTATAATATGTCAAAATAAATTTTAGTGTTATGAATAATTAACTTAAAAAATATATATGTTCAAATTTTATCACCCCGACTTTTATTTCTAACTCTGCCCCGTATTACTCCATTCATCAGAAGTTGATACAGACATTATTTGGGATACATATGAGCAGATATAAATCCACACACTTCTTTTAGGTAAAATTTCATAAGCAAAATAAAAGATAAAAGCACCACTTTGAATAACTAGAAAGCACAATGAAGATACAAGTCAATATTCAGGGACAGGAATGTCTTCATCAGCAGGTGGAGCCAACACCCACTCACCATCTTCATCAAGCACCATCCCCTTATTCTTCTCAACCCACCACGACCCAGGAACGAAATACTCATCCTTCAAAATCTCTGAAGACTTATTCACCAAACTCAAACTCCTCTTCACCTTCATCTCAAATTCCCCATCCTCCCCATTCCACCCACCCACCACATGCAATATCGCCTGCAAATTATGCCAGTCACTTGGGTTCTTCGACTCCTTCAGAAACGGCGACTTTCGGCTGTCGATTTCCAACTCGGTACCCGAATTCACGTATCCGAGCAAGTGACTCGGGTAGTGCGGAATCAAATCGATCTTGTTCCTTATGTGTAAGACTTTGAAATTCGGGAATCGTTTGATTCTCTCGTTGAAAGCTCTGTTTCCGACTTGTGGACAACCGAAGACAAATGCCGCAATTGGGATATCTGTAATCCCGTTTTCGACCAGATCAAACCCGGATAAAACCGATATACTCGCACCCAAACTGTGGCCAGTAAGAACTATGCTCAATTCCTCGCCTTTGTACTGATTTATCAACTCTCTGATCTTGTTCTGGAGTTGGGTTCGCGCACTAAGTTTCGTAAATGGCGATTTCGGGTCGTTGGCGGTGTAAATAGTGAGCCATCCCTGCATAACTTTCGGCACCTTCTCGTCATCGTCATCGCTACTGTCACTACTCGAACCATTACCTGGTAATTTATACTCTTTCAGGGTTTTTGGGCGCAACAACGACTGAGTTGACTCGAGCTTCGCGCCGAGTACATTTATCCACTCGTAATCCCTCGTGGTGCCCCGCCAAGCCACGTGGATTTCGCGGCGGCCGGTGGATCGACTGACCTCGTCGTTGGTGACGGCGATGTAGCCGATCCAGTTAGACTCGCGGTCCCAGGACTCGCGGGAGTGGGAGTGGAGGAGGAAGGCCTCGTGGACGCCGATTTGGGCGGTCGCGTAGAGGAAGGAGGCGATATAGTAATCGGCGGCAGCGGAGTCGAACATGACTTTGCGGAAGAAGGAGGACTTGCCGTAGCGGCTGCTGCCGCAGAAGCGGGAGTTCTGGTCGTTGTTGAAGGCATCGTAGGTTGCTTGACAGAGGTCGCCGGAGCGGAGAATGAGGCGGCGCAGGGGGAGGCTTAAGGGGTCAAGAAGGCCGTCCCAGTTGTTGCTTCCGAGAAGTTGGGGCCATGTCGGGTCCATAAGGGGCAGTGGTGAGGGAAATGGTTTGGATTTAGAGTGAGGGGGGAAGTGATAGGGTTGATGTTTTGGAATCTATGGCTGCTGAGTATCGGCCGATGAAACATATCTATACTATACTATATATACGGAAAAGGGACCAGAGAGATGAATAGATTTTTACGCTAAAAAGGGAGTAAAATGCACTTACCTCCCTTCAGGTTTCTAACAATTGTAGGAATCTCCCTTAAGGTTTCAAAAAATACAATTATTTTTTTTATTTTTGAAACTATTAGATTATTTTTCCTTATCGTTAATTTTCATTAACTTATGTTATTTTTTTCCTTAAATTGATCCATGCATCAATAAAAAATAAAATCTTATTTACTAATATTATATTAGATTATTCAGACTAATTTACGTGCACTTATCAAAATTTTAAAAAATAATAATAAATTCATTTCTAAAATAAAGATTCTCGTAATTTTTTATGCCCTCATCGAATAAGTATACAAAATTTTAATATTTAGCCTTTCAATGTGATAGATTTTTTCACAATATATTTATTATTTTTACGAGTTACTTATTTCTTGTCAAAAGTGTCAAATCTTTTTAAAATTCAGAAAAAATTTCTACAATTGTCAAAAACCTCAACAGAGGTCGGTGCATTTTACCAAAAAAACAAATGAATGGTTGAAGACGACGACCACAAGTAATTATTTGTATAAAGTAATCTGATAGTGCTCCGAATGGAGAAAAGTATCCGAATTCACAAGTGGTGTCATAGATAACATTAATTTTGTATTTTGTATTAATTTTTATTTAAAAATTATTAATTCATCTCGAGAAAATATTTTTAAAAAGTAAAATTATGTCTAAAAGTTGAACAAAATTCAGATTTTACTTTTGCTTTTGTTTTTGTTTTTACATAATTTTATACGCTATAAATTCTTTTGTGAAAATAAATCAATAATTTACTAAATATGATGCAAAATTAAGTTAATTAGCCAATGTAAAAAATAAAAATAAGTAAAGATGAAAAATTACAAATCAGAGCTCAAGTAGGTCCCACGGGAGACTGACAAAAAGATATGAACTATGACCAATGTAAGAGGACTCAGAAAATAGAAAATTTATTTGTTTTACATTTTGAGTTCAATATAAGGATAATGTTTACTTTACTTCTGCAATGATATTGGGTACTTAAATATATAAGATAAATTGTTAATACTATTTTTCCCATAATTTGAGTACTCCTCTTAAATACAATTTTATTTGACTCTATGCTTTATAGTATAATATGTTTTTGTTTTTGTTTTTGTCATATGATATAAGAAATTATGCTATCCTATATCTAAGGAGATGAGAAAAGGAATCACAATGTGAGGAATAAACCACTACAAAGATACCACCCTTCTACTTTGTAATAATCTTGAATTTTTAAATAATTAAAAATTATTATTTAACCCATATTTTTTATTATTTAAATTTTGTAATTCAAAATTTCGAAATAAAAGGAGACCGCTCGAGTGAGCTGTTGGGATACAGAGTACCGAGAACGAGAAAGGGATCTTTTAGGATTTCTTCGCATTCATGGCTGTTTATTTGGCTATTATGGACAAATTAAGACACATCATCGGATTTTATTGGTATGAAGGCAAATAAACTATTCTATTTAGGAATTAATATCAAAATTATTGGGATTAATTGAGAAGTTAATTTGGGAAATTCAAGACCATGATTGTAATTTAATTGGGACATTCATGGCGGATTAAATCACTATTTTTCACTATATATAAACCTAACCCAAATATCAATCTTTTTTCACTATTTTTGTAATCCAATAAGCAGAGAGTACGTCTATAGAGAGATCAGTGAGTTGTGGGTGTTATTGGTGAAGGAAACTCTAGCCGAAGTATTGCTCAATATATTGTCGACCCGTGATCAATTCATTGTTGTTTCCTTCAATTAAGGTAGCACTCTTTACCTTCTAACCCATAGAATTTCATTCATGCTATTTAATTTCGGTTTAGAATCAGAAAGCATGATCTTTTCGAGCAGTTTTTGTAGAAAATATAAAGTTGCAAGTATTTGAAAAAAGAAAGTTCACTCAAGCGAGCTATAGGCTCGAGCGACCTTGTAAGATTTTCTGTGCAGTATTTATTTTCTAGAAAGGTCAGAATTTGTCAGAATCTGAATTTTAGTAGCTCGTTCGAGCGACCTATCCAAAAATGCAGAATTTACAAAATGCTGATTTGTTTACCGGAACTTCGTTCGAACACTGTTAATTGGTCCAAAAAGTATGTACACACTATATGGGCATCCACAACACTTGACTTATGATCACAGATCCCTGTGGGATTTCATGAGGATCGTTTGACCTTGAATTTTAATGTTTGACCATGGATACTTATATTTGACAATGATAGTAGATTATCAATATGAATGTTAAAGGAAAGTGTAATTAGAATTGTGTGAACGAAAGTTGTTTTGGAAGTAATTGGTAACACCATGTATGCACATTGTGCTACCCGAGGAAATTGTCATAATTATAACTGTTATGCTGTCGAGATTTTCGTAGAAATGATGAACGATTGTTAGTTAGAAAACTTGTACACATGATTGTACTTGGGGTTTTGTTGGGGGAAAACCTAGAAGTTAACGATAGGGACACTGGTTTGAATGTTACTTGTAACAAGGAAATAGATGATGTTATGTGAATATTATAATATAGTGACAATGTGTAGAGACAAGTAGTGATGGTTAATGAAAAGATGATAACTTGTTAATGGTGTCGTCGTGGCAAGTGATGTTGTCAAGTGTCGATCCATTGTTGTGATATGATTTTGGATTCAACTAGGAGATGGATGCAGTTGGCTGAAAGTTCGTTGTTATTCATGAAATGACCCCAATTAGGAGGTGGGTGTATTCAGTTAGAGATGACTTTGTGACCATTTGCGAGTGCAGTTTCGGACCCCGAGAGAGTGGCAGCCAGTGTCTTGGGCATCCTTGAGCCAATAAAGGAGAAGTTGTTAAGGTTCGTTGGTACCTAACCTGGTGAAACCACGTTATTTGTTGGATCTAGCTAGGACGAAATAGTTATTGACTTGAGTGGACGACAAAAGGTCTTTTTCTTGCCAGGTTAGTATTTGTGGTTGATTGTTTTTTGGGTTCGGTATTTCAGTTAATGTTTTCGACTGAGTTTAATTACTCACTGAAGCAACTTCCACTACTATAATAATCGCTAAAGATGACACTACCAAATTGACTAAGATGCCAATTTTTGAAAATATGTCATTAAAAAAATCTGAAATAATTATTGATATCAGTTTACGAACAAAACTGTCATCTAATGTTAACAATCTCCTTTATGATGTCGCTTTTGAATAAAAGTGACATTTAAACTAAATAGTAAAAATTTTATAAGAACCTTTTTAATGTCATTTTTATTAAAACTAACATTGAAACAAAGTAGTTTTTTTATAATATCAATTTTATTAAAAGTGACATTAAAAAGGTTCCCATAA
>JABCMJ010011578.1:0-10674 GCA_014822125.1 Arbutus unedo | reverse complement strand
CGTGGCTTCATTAGGCTCAGCCTCGCGTCTTTGCAACATATTCTCGAAAAGCCTAACTGCCTCTTCACAAAAACCCCTATTTGCAAAACCACCAACCATTACAGTCCAAGAAACTACATCTCTCTTAGGCATTTTCACAAACAGATATCGAGCACCCCTCAAGGACCCACATTTTGAATAAAAATCCAAAATTGCATTACTCAAAACAATGTTATCTTCGACCAAGTTCTTTAAACTATACCCATGAATGGCTTTACCAAGCTTAACAGCTCTTAAACTAGAACAAGCTGATAAAACACTAACAAGTGCGGCAGCATTAGGCTCCACATCCATGGAACAAAACCTAACAATGCTTTCCCCCTGAAACCCAGCCTTAGAAAGACCCGAAATAATGGATGTCCACGAAACAATATCGGGACAAACAATCGAGTCGAATACTCTACAACCATTAAGAACGTCATTTTCATGTAAATACAAATGAATCAAAGAATTTTGAAGGAATATATCGGCGAAATGGCCGGATTTCACGACGTGGGCATGGATTTCGAGAGCCTTTTGGAGGGCCCGGAGCAAGGAACATGCCTTGAGGGCGTGTGTGAATGTGAAGTGGTCGTGGGAAGAAGGGTTGTGGAGCATTTGGTTGTAGAGTACTAGGGCGTTTTGAGGGTTTTTTGAGCATGTCAGAGAGCCTAGAAGCAAGTTTAGGGTCTTGGGTATGGTTGATTTCAGGATTTGGGCGTCGATTTGGCTCAGTTGGTGGAGTGTGAGTGTGTGAATCAGAGAGTTTATTGGCATTCCTTTGTTTTATTGTTCGTAGCCATCAAAACGTTTCTGACTTTATGCACCTCTCTCGTTCTCTACAACACCTTATATTCAATCGGGAACTTCTGCATCTACTCCGCCGGTCGCACATCCCCCCCGCGCCGCCGATGTCTTTTGTAGAATCCCGTCGTCTCCCACCCATCCGCGGCCTGCGTACGGACAACTTAGAAACATGCACTTGCCCTAATTTTATTCTCATTTGTTTTTTTTAATTTAGGTAATTTAAATTAAAGTATTATTTATCTCTTCATCTCACCTATTTTTTAAATTTATATTTTAATTCTATTTTTATATAATTTGACAAATTTACTATTACTTTTAAGGTGTATTTTATTCTCTTATTCTTTGGTTAGTTAATTTTTAATTTGTTAAATTTAAATTTGTAGCACTAATTTAGACTTAAAACATAAAATTATAATTATTTTTAATAATTATCTTTACCAGAAATGGCAGTTTGAGATTCATAATTATTTTTAATAATTATCTTCACTATTTTATGAAAATATACCATGATCTGCAGGTGTTGTTCTTTACTTGTAAATTTACCATGATATTTGTAAATTTACAATAACCTGCATATTTAGTGTTTTACCCTGCAAATTTACCATGAAATTTGCCAATTTATTAGATATCGTGCGTTACTTTCAAAATTAACTATAATATATGCAAATTTACCATAGACAGCAGGTGTTGTTCCTTACCTGCAAATTTACTATGACCTTTAAATTTATCATGATATCTGAAAATGTACCATGACATGTAAGTGTTGTTCCTTTCTAATAAATTTATCATGTTTTCTACTAATTTACCATGACCTTTAAAGTTACTATAATATTTGAAAATGTACCATAACCTTCAAATATACCATGTTTGAATCAATATCATCCAAAGCAAACATGTATTCCAACGGTTCGTACCTTACCCTAGCCTGTAGTCTGATGAAAATCATTCGACTTCCGTCGTCCTTCTCTAGTAGTAGTCAAAATCAAATCCGTACTCCATATTTCAGCATTGGTGGTCGATATTTCATAGATATGGTGCAATGTTTGTATGCGATTCTAGTGAATTGATAGATTCCGAAATTCTAGATATCTGGTGTCATCCTAAAACGGAAGATTGTTGGCCGTTTTTTCCAATCTCGTGATTTTAGGAGAGACGAGTTTGATATTTGAAAGATGACTGTTAATGGTGTATTTTTAAAAATTTGCTGCTAACCTAGGTTAATGTCAAGATAAAGGTAAGTTTAGTATTTTTTTTAAAAAGGACCAAAACTTAATGTTCGTAGGTGCATAGAATGAAAAACTTAGATATAGAACTAAAAAATAAGTTTCCCAAATTATAAGTTTTGTGAATCATTAAATGCATTCACGAGAAAAACTTAGAAAATGATAAAATTGTCCTCATTTTAAGAAATTCAGAAAAAATTAAAATAATTTTAGTAGTAATAAAATTGATCTCAATTTATACTACTTTTTATTTTTTTCATAAAAACAAATTAATAATTTTGTAAAAAACAAACTCTACTAAAGTCTGAGACTGACAAAGGACTTACCATGCTTAAAATAAGAGAGGCAACACACCAGAGCAAGAGCAAAACTTAAAGTTTTAGATTGAGTAATCTATTTATGGTTTTAATATAAGATTCCGAGGTTAGGATTAGATTGAAATGAACGGCTACGATTAATTGAAAAAAATCGGTTCGATTTGGTAAGAAAAATAATAAATACAATCAGACATGGTTAGGATTAGATTCGAAGGTTAGGATAAGTTAACTATAAGATTTAGAAGTTATGATTAGATTCAGAGGTTAGGATTCGTTAAATTTTAGTTTTGAACGTGAAATTGTTTTAAGATGATTTTGAGCCATGGTTCGGTGTTTTATGTTATGTTTATTAGATTAAATGTCTATTTCTTACATTATGAATTCGTAATGATTTTTCTCGAAAAGTTATGATTGATGATAATATGCTTTGAACTTGTGATCTTATGTGCATTTGACACGGTATACTTGTGAACTAGCCTCCGTGGAGAGACAAGCTAATAATATATGAAGTGATGGTAGCCGCCTTTGGGAGTGACGCTAGTTATGAATATTGTTTAGCTTCTCTTGAAAATTACGCTAGTAAGATAACATATTTTATTTGACCACTTTCGAGTGATGTGCTAGTGTCGATAATTGAGATTAAACGAGATACATGAATGATGAAATGTTTAAGGATATGATTTTGATCGAACTATTGAATTGTGGCAATAACATGTGAAAATTGATATAACTTGTTTTCTTGGTTTAGTTTCATTTCTTTATTCATATCGTCGTTGATTATTCATGTCACATGCTATATCATTTTATAATCATATAATGTTGACATAGACATTTCTAATGGGTTGTGTAGCTCACCTTATCATTTTCAGGTGTCATTCCGAACATTTAACATGAAGTGATTAGAGTACATATGGTGATCCATACTTTGAAGGCTTATCAATAGGAGTTACTCAGCATATTGGGAAATATTTTTGAAAAGGTGCAATGCAACTTAATTATGTTTTATTTCTTTATGATCAAAAGAAATGTAAACTCTTAACTTTGATGTCATATTTTGGTATATGTATCGGCCCGAAAATTATCTATTTTTGTAATAACACCTTAAAATGTGACTTTTCATATTCTCTCATGAATGAATTGCCCAATTTTGCTGTAGTTTTTATCCACAGTTTGTTTATTGGCCCAAAAACAAACCCGGTTTAATTTATTTGTTTAACCCCAGCGTAGTTTCAGTGTCCGTTGGAAGTTTCATCTCAATACCGTACAATATTTCAAAAAGATCAAAGTACCCTTAGTGATTTAGGGCTTCCACTACAGGCGCACAACATCGCCCATTTCGTCCCATTTCATTCCATAGCCACACACAATCGTCCCATTTTCTCAAGCCAAAAAAACGCAATTTATTCCCAACACCTTCGACAACGAGATCTCTGTACCACCGCTGGTGCTAGCGCTAACTTTTTTTGAAGGAAGGTTTAAAGGAATCAAAACGCAATCTATTTACCATTGATAGTTAGCACAATGTAAACCATTTGAAACTTGTACTAAGGTAACGCACTTTGAAGAAGGCATTGATTGTTACCAAGCTTTTTTTTTTTGTAATTGTTAATTTGGCTCCTCATTTTTTGAGGATTGTAATTTTTTTTTCATTTCTTCTATCCTCTGTTGGCTTCTAGCAAACATGTTTTTTGGGCTAGAAGAGATGCATGATTGTGAAGTTACCGAGTGCAAACATAGTTTAAAGATTAATAAATTCAATTCTTTTGTTGAGGAAAAAATGTATGTTTTTTCAGTAACAAAATATATATGGTATTCTAATATAGCACAATTGTTCACATGGAAAATGAGCTTCACCCCTACTTGTCTGATAGTTATTTCCAAACAAGACCCTATTTTAATAAAGTAACAATTGTGTTAAGATAAGAATTACAACTTATTTGCCGTTCATAGTTAACAGAATATCAACAATTTGCGGATCCAACAAAACTAAGTCCATATAGCCCAAACTACTTGTTGTTGAATATTTATCCTTCATTTGATGCGATGAAACACATATTAGCCCACTTTAACTTGTTCTTCTCGAAAATCTGTCATTTCGCAGCTATAAACTATCAATCATGCCCTATACTGCGGAGCCATCCATTTCACTCCCTAAGCTGTTATAAAAACTCCCATAAGATGTTTTTGAAATGCCTAATTCCACTCATTCCTTAGTTGGGATAAAGACGATTAGTAAATATATTTGATTTGATATACAAAAGCAAAAGTTCTCATACAAAGTAATGCAGAAAACGAATTGAAATGGCGCAAGATAATTCGAGTACGAATTCTAGGTGGGTAAAGAGATTGTGAGACTGCAGTGCAGGTCCATGCATTGTATGTACTTCTGCCTCCACATGCACCCCTTGGTGGCGATATTTTGTATGCCCGCGTGAACTAGTAAGTTAGTTCCATATTTTTTCTTTCCTTATCATAATGTTAGTCACCAATAGACGAGATTTTGGACAACAAACTGAGTATTTGTTCCGCAGTCTTGAAAAAAATGGATTCGATTGGATGACAATTCGAACCCCGACGTGGAGCAAACAGCGAGAATCTTTGGTACCCATGGAGGTGGAGAGGTGTCCCCCTTTCCCGTTGTAGGAATTAAAACGAGCTTTGTAACTCAACGATTGCCATTGGAGGTCTTTTGATTGAATTATGACCACTGACAAAGTTGTTGACCATCATCTCTGTGTTGTATTTGATAGTTGTAATTAAGTTAATATTGACGTAAGGCAGAAGTTATAATGGAACTCGGTCTTGTGATTTCGTTGTCTGTGGTCACTTTTGGGATAATGTACGAATGATGTTGTATGTTTATATAGTAACTCTTTCATTTTCTTATTTTTAATGTATGTATTGTTTGATTCTGTATATTGTTGTATCAATACATTTGTTGGGATGTATTGTTGAGGTTTGTTGTACATTTTTGTTTTTATTTTTAGTTGACTCGTAGCCAGATAGTGTCACCATGCAAGGGTTTAAGTCTACGAGCTCATTCCACTCCTAGTGGTTCGTCAAACTTACTGGGCCAATTGGGATTCCAAGCTGAAAAAGGTGTTCCTTGAAGTGATCATCGTTAAAATTCGAAAGGAGAGTTGGCTAACTGCCCACCTGTGGAAGGCATTGTGGACAAGGATTGTGCGTCTTTGATGGAGAGTAAGGAGATAGTGATGGGAATCATGCAACGTAATAACAAGTACAACATGTTAAAGAAGGATTGGCAGGCATGACAACTAATATTAGATGGTAAATAACGTGTAATAGGGTTGAGAATGGATTTGGTGATAGGTGCGTTCACTGCACCTGATTATGTCTGAGTTGCACTACAAGCGGTAAGTTGCCTACGCCCTTAACTATTTGAGTATGAAATGATTTAAACTCTTAGTTATTTTATATCCAATGTGTCTGTTTCCTATAAATCGCTATATTATTTTTTGGTAATAAAGTTACTAGTGTGTCTTAGAAGCTATGTATGTGATGGAATCTGACGGTTGTACAACTTTTTTCTACTGTACCCATAATATCTATGCCACTTACTTGTTGTTGTGCTTTAAATAGACACATTTTCTGCTCCATGTACGCTTTATTTCCTATTACAAATAGAAGTGTACAGTGCAATAGTCATCGTTCTTATAAAGTAAATAAGTTGTTCTGTGATACTATCACATAATCTGAACCTTAGAAACCAAGACCTTGTATACATAAATAAGTTTCGCATCAACGTTTTTTCATGTCATTACCATCTATGTGTTCACCTGTTTTCCATATGCATAGTTTCCTATCTCTAGCTCATATAAGCTTTGTAGTCAAAGCTTATATTCACATTGCGAGTTGGTTGTCCTTCATCCTAGTTGGGAGGAATTTATCCTATTTGCTCAGGTTTTTGTGTTCTTCTTGTATTTTTGTGTCAGTAGTGATTTACAAGGAAAACTTGACTTAAAATTTTTTTCCTCCTTATCCTGCATTACATACGTTCTGTTATGTCTTGCTTGTTATTGTATTTCCAGTTCTTTTCTCCATATGAAAGTGCATTAGTGTTATGGGGCTTTTGTTTATTAGAGTTTTAATTTGTACACCTATTTTTGCCAGAATGGTCCAACTATTGACAAAAAAATAATATTTTTCAAAGTATTATTAGATTATGCTTATTACCGTCATAAACTCCCAAAAAAGTACATATATACCTTTACCTTCTTGTCATCTTATCTCACATGCCATGAAAAAACTAAGGCAAGTCACTTTCCTTTGTCATGTCCACCATTGTAGTAGTCAGTGGTGCTGAAAATTAGAAATTTCAACATTATAGCAAGTTGGGCATAACTGTAATCGTTGTACCCGATGAAGGTAATAACATGGGTTCACAACACATAACACAACACCACTTCCATCTTTAGGGGAGGCATATTTTTCCAATTCGGATTACATTTCGTGTTTTGTAAATAAAGTGTGCTTTTATAGTTACAAATATTTATGAACCATTATATTTTTTTTCATGAAGCAAAATGAAGCAGTTGGCAAGCTTAGGAAAAAGAGATTGTTCTACGAGGACTTGATCGGTCAGGTGTTCAGGGATGTGACTGCAATAGGAAATTATGCCGCCGCACTGGGGTATGATGGGTTGGCCCCCAATACTGTTCAGTTTGAAGAGAGCTAGGGAGATACGGAAGATACTTACCTTCCACCGTATAGGTCCGATCGTTGTGGGGATTTCAACACACAGTCAACGGGTATCACCACAAAAACCACATCAAGTGTTGATATTTCGGTCTCCATTCAGACACTCACGACGAGGGAGGTTTAGCCCTCTCAAAGCATCCATACCCAACGTAATAGCACCCACTATGTGGGAGATGCAATTAAGATCCTGTTCCAAATGATACCTTTCACCGACCCTACAATTTCAGCATTTTAGTGGGCTGTGGATTTGTTCGAGGCACATCCAAGTAAAGTTAATGCTTTTATTAAAGTCGATGACTTGGACGGACGATTGGTTTGGCTTGAAAGGCACCGCGCACAAGGAACCCAATCGTATCTTCCGGAGTCCACAAATGCTGCCATTGTCCTTTTGTCTTTCTTTCGTTAAAATTATTGCATGCTATGGTTATTTGACTCATAACTTAAATTCTTAGAATTGTGTGTTTATGTGTTCTGTTTGCTTACTGTTAGTGATAAAAGACTTGTACGAATATCTGTTTGTGAGACTCTTTATTTACTGTTTGTTCGTTGCATAATATGGTTGTTACATTTATTACATTACATATGAACTGCGTAGGAAACTATAAGGAGAGATAAAAAAAAAAAATCAAAGCGTAGTACTATAAACAACAAGTGAAATTCTGCCAACATTTACAATGAAATTTTTCTTAACTAAACTATTTTTACACGTGACATAGTAGTCGTGATTTATCTAATTTGTTTCCTCATCAGGCGTTCATGAATTTTTTGACTTGGGGATTTGGCAATGGAGAAGGAGACAACCCTAATGGATTTAATGAGCATGAACAATGTATGTCGTTCATTGGTTTACTACGTTCGGGCGTTGGTCCAAATGATGGCACACAGTATTCTTGAAGACTGCCATTTTATTCGGGGTCCAACTACTTAAAACACATTGAGACAGATAGGCAATCCTTCTACCAGCCCTCTAATAGTGGGTTGAACCAACCACTAACTCCTGGCAGGCATTCCACATACACCACGTACGAGAGGAGAAACACTTCGGGCGATCATTCTTGAGATTTTCATCGCGGGGATACATCACTTCAACAACTAAATGTCAACGATGTCAATGATGGGTTACGTATCGACATCGACGGACATTCTTTTGAATTAACACCCCATAGATATGGACAATACGGATCATCGTGTTGATACGCAAAGACGGATCGACAGACTACTTCTTGTGGCCCAACTTCGAGAAATGGGCATGACAGAATGACCTCAACCAATACATTTTCATACATCCCAGTTGTTGGGGTGGGAGTATGTGAATGACCTTATCAAGGGCCACCCGGGTCGATGCTACAGGGAGTTGCGGATGTCACAAGCTCTCTTCCTTCGACTGTGCATTGAAATGGAGCAATGTTTTGGTTGGAGTGCTAGCCGACAAGGCGCACTACAGGTCCATGAAAGCGTCAATTTTTTACGTCCGCATATTTGATAGCCTTCATTGTTTCTGTTACATCCAATAACAATCAGGATTGCATCAGTGCCATGGACGACACACATGTGCCATGCAAGAATATGGAACCAGCTTTTGCGTTTTGCAGTCGGAAATGTACAACTACCCAAAACGTTGTGGCCATCTGCGATTTTGACCTGTGCTTTACTTTCGCATCTGTTGGCTAAGAGGGTAGCATGGATGATTATAACATATTCAAGCAAGTTGTAAACAACAAAGTCTTCTAGTTCTCTCACCCCAAACCAAGTATAGATATTTACTGATATTTTGGATCAAACTTTTATTGGTGGAACAGACGTTAACAAATGCAATAAAAACAATTCCTTCCATATGTCATGATGATGCAAGGAAATACTATATGGTGTACGCTGGTTATCCAAACAAGACTGGGTAAATGGCGCCATACGAAGGGTTTAGATATCACTAAGCCTCCTTCCGGCAAGGTACACAGGTTCCAAGGATTGATAAGGAGCGCTTCAACAAGGCCCACTCGTCTCTTCACAATTGCTTCAAGTGAACTTTTGAGGTGTGAATACATCAATTCCACATGTTCTACGACATGCCCCAGTCAAAGATGAAGGCACAAGTTGACATCGTCCTCGCGTCTATGGTGTTGCATAACTACATACGACGCAATACACCAAACAAAAATCTTTTCCGCGAAGTAGTATCCAACCCTAACTACGTTTTTGTGGGCATACCTGACCGAGATATCTCTTTGGCAGATCCATCGAGGACGACACTGTCAATGAACAAAACCGTGATGCAAACTGTGAAATGAATGCTCTTCGAGATGATATGAGGATAGCCATGCACAGCGCCACTTGTCATGGCCAACGATCGTAATGCATGATCCATATTTACCTTGTACCACTATCACTGGCCCACTTGTCAATGTATTTCCATGTGATTTCCATGGATCTGAACTTATTTTTTGCGCATCAAGAAACCAAACATTTATGACGGTTAGCAGAAAAAAATGATTCCTATTTTTGAACTAAAAAATAATCCCCCAATACCTCATACTTTATGCAATACGTAACGTTGACAAACCAGGAAGCTAAATACGGAGATATTCTTAACGAATAACCCTTGACCTTTCTATCAGGAACCTGAAGACGTAGAACGGAATTTAAAAAGTACAAAATTATGTCAAAAAACTAAAAAATTAAAAAAAAAAAATGAAATCTAAAAAGTACGTAGAACGGAATCTAAAAAGTACAAAATTATGTCAAAAAACTAAAAAATTAAAAAAAAAAACAAAACATGGTCCATTTTTGTTTATTCTTCGTTTTTAGTGAATTTTTGTAATTTTTTTCACATAATGTTTTACTTGTTAATATTTTCTTCGTCTAGACGAACTAACGAAATTAAATTAAAAATAAAACATAACTAATACAACAACTGTTTACAAAAAATAGAAATAAAAAACTGCACCCATTAACCAGTTGTTCCACCAACAAATATTAAAATATGAAAAATAAAAAAAACCCAACTCCTATGCATTAATTTGGACAAGAGATCGTGCTTGCACTATATACACTTCCAATTTCAATTTTCATTAAAATATTGTTGGGCAAAAGCTAACAGAATTCACCCCAAATGAGACAAGGGCAATATGATCATTATTATTTTTTGAGTCGAACAAATAACTTTGTTAATTCCGGTCAAACAAAACAGTAAATAAATTACTTTAAATGGCATCAATTACTTTAAGTTATATTTCAAACATCATAAATAAATAAGCCAATAATCTAATAAATACTATAATCTAAATGGGGCCATTGTGATGTTTTATCATGATAAATTATAGTTTTAATATATTGAAAACGAGGACGTAACATTATGAGGTCGAATCTTAGCAACCACATATTAATTGGGACTACTGGAGATTTGTCAGATCGTTAATTTCAAGATCTCAATAAATACTAGTCGACAACAAATGAGACATATCCCAAACTGATCAGATATCTCGATTATCAAAAAAATAAATTCATAACTAAAACATAGCATTCGTAACTATAAGTATTCACAATTTCACATTCCTAAGATACAAACTTAATCTTAATTGCACCAACATTTT
>JABCMJ010011576.1:0-35385 GCA_014822125.1 Arbutus unedo | reverse complement strand
TATGCCCTAAAGCCCCAAAATGATATGCTTTTTTCCAAATGACATGCCCTTCTGAACCGATTTCTAGAAATATTATTTTTTCTAGGTTGTTGCATTTTCTGTTGTTCTTTGTCTCTAATTTTTTCCCTTCTTTCACAGTTTTTTGAATAAATTAGTATTAGTCATGGTATGCAGTTTCCCCTTATGTGATGTACATAGATACTGAATTTGTAAAGAAAGATGGAACTAGGCAAGGTATGTAATCTGTTTCATTCTATTACTTTGGGTTAGAAGCAACCTGCCTACCACCTGTTTAATGAATGTTCTCTACTAAATAATGTAACTTTTGGCTTCTATTTTAGTTGTGACTGATTTTAAAGTGTGAGTTCCTCGACGAGGCTGTCTAAGAATTACGTAGCTGCTATTCTATCCGTCTCACTCAATCGCCTTCATAAAAAATGTTAGTCCTCTAGATTTAAAGTTTTTAGAGATAAATTGGAATAGAAATGGTTACTGTCCATTTTGTCTTTTGATTTTTGGGTTTGATGTGATACTATATGGTTTGAGGTGTATTTTTTTTTTTTGCAGTTGGAGATGGTGTATAATTTCAAAATTCCATGGATCTAAGTTACTAGCATCTAATCTCCTTTTTGGTGCGCAATATAAGGTACATGAAGTTTTCACATTCTTATTATGTGTTGCTTATTATAGTAGGTGGAGTGATGGGACCAACTGTTAAGCCAAATGGTATTTGAAATTAGGAGGTATTTTATATACTTCTACTCTTTTTCCGTTTGCAAAATGAATGGTCCGAGGATTAGGAATTGAAGTTTTGTAATCCTATCCCAAACATAGATGAAGTATTGTGAAATGTTTTTGTAAGACTTTTCGGGAAGCATAGTGATGAGAATTACCATAGTATTTCAAAGAGAGAATGAACACAACGTAATTTTTAGACAATTGTTTGATCGTTGATCAGAAAATGCAACACAAAGAATGAGAAGCTTGTCTTAATGTTACCTTTTAATTTGTTTATGAAAACACCTGTTCCAACATATTGGAGTTCGGATAATATTTATTATCATGAAAGGAAGGGAGCAAATGAGGTTTTTATGGAATCAATGACTTGAATTTTCACTCCTCTTTCAAGAAATTACTAATATGTTTTAAGTTTTGACTGTTCCGTTATCCTATTTGATGTCTGCAATTTTTTTTTTTTTCCTCGAAGAAGGATTACACATCAATCCTTATATGCTTTACTTTTCAAGTTATTTATACAATGCACTTTGTCTTAAGGTAATGGGAACATATAATTTATGCTTCTCCTATTGTTTTAGTCCTTTTCTCTTGGTTTTGAACATTCAGCGTTTTCTTGATGAGTTTTTGCTTCCAATATTTGCAAAGTCAACAAGCTAACACTCAAATCTAGATGCTCTTGGCATTTATTCGGAAACTGAGGTAGAAAACAAGTTATACTATGCAGTTGGTATGATTCTCATGGAATGATCTTTTGGAAATTACTAAGGGAATACTTATATTTTCTTGGTTTAATATTTAGACGTTTCATCATATTTTCAAGTTTGACAAAGATTTTTTTTTTGTTAAAAAAAAAAACTAATAACGATCATTAGTAACTTTAGACACATTATTGTGATTGTAGATTTTTTTTTCCATTCTGAATCAATGATAGCATTCGGATGAAATAAGTTAAATTGAAAATCGTCTTTGGTACAGATAAATAATATCTTGCTTACCATAAAGAGTTTTTAATGGTTCAAGTGGCAGCCTTCGATCAAGAAGGGAATATTAGCAATTAAATTTGGAGTTGTCATAAAATTACAATTTTAAACTCCCTTTCTACTATTCGTGTTTTCAATATAGTGTTTGTATTCTATGCTGTATCTTCTTCTTAAGAAGCCTCTTGAGAATGACAAAAATAATCTTTTACATTTTAAAGTTCACTTAGTAATCTCACGCTAAATTTATTTTAAAGGATAATTTATGACTTTAGGCACGGGCATTCACTAATGGCAATGATTTTATCATTCGCCCCCTTTCATTTTTATGATTTTCCACTTTTTGGTGCGATTTCGAACACCAGATTAAGAACTTTCGTTTTTGGGTGTGATCTTCATTTTTTTTGGTTATGGTATGTACATTGAAAATTACTTGATATCGATGTGAGTGTACTTTTTCCGTCCTTTTACCCTTTTGTTTTCTGCACACAACGTGTTTGATTTAATGACTGGAACTTTTTTCTGTAGTAATTGGCCACCTTTTTGTTCTTGTAGTGGTCGACTTCAGGCAATGGAGATTCGTTTATTTTGTTCATTGCTGCATATTAAAGTCTTTGTTTTTTTTGTCAAATGGGTGTGCATGAAGGGGGTTTTCCACAGTTGAATGGGTGTGCGATATGGTTTTTTTCCTAAAGTCTCTAGATTTTATACCAACTTCCAGGGCTCCATTACATACTGCCACACATTGGAAATATTTGTTCATTGAGCAAACACATACTTTTTAAAGAAGACTTACTGCCACTTTTTGTAAAGTCTTCTTTCCATTTTGGTTACATAGGCATTGTGAAATTACATTTTAAATTTACCAAATCATAGAAGTTATATAATAGTATTTTAAATAAATAGAACACATTAAAATATAAAATAATCTGTACACTGTTAAAATTTAATTTTAATTTAAAAATTTCAACTAATATAGTTTTTTTTATAAGATATTATTTAAAAAAATTATATTATTATTTAACAATAAATTTGAAATGATATGTCGATACACACTAATACCGATACGTACTGTACTAATAACGAAACTAGTACGTTTGTCAGTATGAGATTGATAACTTTTGTTGTCACTTTTTAATTGTCTAGATAGAGTTGTGAGTGCCTTTTGGTACTCACTAACACCTACCTACTCATTGATTTGGTTTAGAAATTAGTTACGTGGCATGCTATAAAGTACGAACACTCTTAAGAGGCTGCTGTGTCACTTTCTAATTGTTTAAATGGAATAAAAAATAGCACTGAGTTTTGGTAAGCACGACTTGCATTGAACTTTGATTCCTTTAAAAGTTGAAATTTTATTTTGAAAATTATATTTAGTGATTTTTATTAGTGCAAACGAAAGACTTTCCTAAATTTTAGCTAATGCCTACTCTTTTGTTTGACCCCACAGAGAGTGTATTGGTTAAATCAAGTCAAATGTTAATCTCGTATTTAGTTTAGTTTTTAATTTGGTTAAATCAAGTCAAATGTTAAAAAAAAATAAAAATTCAACCGACAAATACGAGATTAACTTAAGTATGAAATATCCCAATGTTAATCATGCGCAAATCAAACAAGGAACTATATAGGATTCAAAACTAAACAAGTATGAAGACAAATAATTGAGCAGTACTAATCTCATGACTCTTTGATCCTCCTTATTTTAGTCTCCAAAGTACTAAGGTCTCGTTTTTTTGAGGGATAAGAGGAGTGGAATGTGAATATAATATCCTAGGATCCACAAATCCGGTGTTTGTTTTGTTTATAAAACTTGGGATATAATATCTGAAGAGAGTTTATATCATGGAAAGAGGATGATATACTATAACGAGGGGATGGTGATATTACAAATCCCCTCCCTTAAGATAAGACAATATTAACAATATTACCCTCGAAAAAAGCCTACGGTGCCATAAACCATTGTTGGCCTCAATTTTCGGGCGGCCTAATTTCTAATTTTTTTATTTTTTGTATTCATTTATTTATTTATATTTGTTATGTTTCCACTAATATTTTTACAGTTTATTGATTCCCTCGACAAAAGAATATCAAAAGTTAAAATTATGTTCAAAAGTTAAAAACAAATTCGTCAAAGCTGAAATTTTAGTTTTTGGACATAATTTTGTACTTTTTAATTTTCTTTGTGTTGATATGAACCAACAAATAATAAAAAATTAATGTAAAATAAAAAAATTACAAATAAAATTCAACTAAGGATAAAAAAAAATACTAAATTAATAATTTAATAAACACCACAGTCTAAATGAAATGTCAACTTAATTTTCTATACCGCATTGGGTTAATCTTCATCGTTATCATAGTTATTCGCAATTTTAGTTGAGGATAGCTCGAAATGATTATTTTTTTGGATGATTTAGAATGTTTGAATTGTTTGAGATTATGAACTTTCTCTCCTATTTTTTGGTTCATCGTTATTCTCAACAATGCGTCTTAACATTCATTTTTTTTGTTATTGTTGAATAATGCTAGTGACACTTTATTTTGTACCTTATATTTTACCGCATGTTGAGGTGACACCTTAGCATGGTGTCACTAACATTGTTGTTTGTGTTGTCTTCTCTATTTTTTTAGATACTTAAAACCAACCCTTATATAACAGTTGTCATAGGAAATCATATCTCAATTAGATGACCTTATTTCCAAAATTGATGAGAACTTGAATACAACAGTTTTTCTTTCAACATGTTTTGTGTTTTTTTAATTTTTTTGTGAATAATTGTTTGTTATGCAAGTTTTTTTTAATTATAATTGATTATTATTTTTATTTTGTAAAATTGGATAGTAGATAAATATTAATTTTTATTTCGTGAAAATATTATTCATCAAGGAAAAAGAAGAGGAAGCTCAATAGAATTATAACTATAATTTTATTGCAACAAACCAATATTTTTTAATTTTTTATTTAATTTTTATTTTATAAAACTAAACGGTAGAAAAATAAATTGAGGGACAATTATGTGATGCAATGATTGCTATGAAAGGCAAAATACACAATTAAACTTTAAGTTTCATAATATTAAAATTTATATCCTAGGATATCTGTTTGAAATAATGTAGGATTTTCCATCTTTCATATCTAATCCTATGTCAACTAGATATCATAACTACATAATGGCAGAAGATTTTATACCTCACTCTTTATATCTAGATAGTCAAGCAGGCCCTAGTGTAAAGATAAATTAGAGAGAGGAGCTAATTGATATCTCCTCTTAGACGGCATTGACTTCAGTTTTTTTTATTATAAATAACGGATATTTCCGTCAAATTTTATGTGATTATTATTTTTAACTAGAAAACGGATTCTTATATAAAAAAAAATACCTCTTTCTGAAGAGGAAAAAGATTATTTTATAATGTGCGAACAATTAGAATTGAGAGACTGTTAAATCTATCCATATCGTCCGTCTTCTCCTTCACTTAATTGTCATTCATAATTTTGATCTATTTAGTAATAATTTTAAGAATATTCTCCTACGCAGAAATCTTCACCTACATCCTCTTTATCTTTAAGAAAACTCAACTTTGTCCAGAAAAACCAGGATAAAATTATTAGGAACAACAAGAAAATAAACGAAATTAAAGTGCAAAAAAATCCGATGTAAATAAACTCTTGAATAAATCCGACGTTACATATTAAATTTAAGTTTGAACAAAATAATGCTAAGAACACATATACATACACATATGAAGGAGTCCGGATTCCTAGACTTGTCGTTTGAGCAAAAGTCACCATATGAAAACAGCTTTTTGTTATACAAGAAGTCACTATCTGAAGCATGGGAGCCTAAAAAGAGAAAAAAGGTGGAAAACAGAGAAGAAGGAGCAAGTGAGCTATGTGTATCTCAAAAAACACTCAACTACTGTAATGTTACAAGTAACCATGGCCGGGCTTGTTGATTTTTATGGATCAGACGCTCCATGGAACTTCTTGCAACCCATCCCAATCCATCATCTCCTCATCACTCTCCATTGATATTCCCAAATCAGTACCACCACTACTATTCCAATACAAATCACTTTCAACCATTACATCCGGCCAATCAGGTATCATCTGTGCATCATCAATTCTGTACGAACTACTCTCCCACAAATCCCCTTCTCCTCCTACTACTTCGCTTTGTGAGTCTCTGAAAGCTGAGTTAGCTCCAATATCACCACTACCAGACTCTCCCTCTATTAAACAGGAATATTTACTTGTGTTGGGGCGATTTGGCTCTGCAGAGGCCGCGGCGATGCTTGGTGGGTACTGGTGGTGGTGCTCAGGCGGCAAGTTGAGCTTGGCGGAGGGACCGTAGAGCTTTAAAGCAGCAGCGTCGTAGGCGGATGCAGCTTCGAGGCAGGTGTTGAAAGTGCCGAGCCATAGCCTGGCGCCGCGGTTGGGCTCGCGGATCTCTGCCACCCACTTCCCCCAAGTCCTTTGTCTCACTCCTCTGAAGGTGCAGCTCGCATTCTCTGGCCCACCTTTCCCTTTCATGCACCCTTTTCTTGATCTACCCATTGATGATTCCTTCTTCTTTTCAATTACCTTTTCCATTATCTCTCTCTCTCTCTCTCTCGTTCAGTTTGTCGGAGGAAATGTTGGGAGTACTTGAGGCAAGAACAGGCTCTGGTAATTGAGAAATTACTTCTAGTAGGTAGTCAAACTAATTAAAGAGTGGACAAATTAGAATCAAAGGGTGCTCTGGAGGGCAAGTGTCAACCTACAACTTGTAGATGTTGCCTAATTGCCTTCTCAGGGAGTTGACACGTGTCAGGTACTCTTTGGAGTACTTCATCCTTAAGCATGAGAGATTTGTACTTATCATTTACGCACATGAGAAGGAATCTCATTATTGGGGAGAAAGAGAGAGAGGGAGAGAGTAAGTGCGTGTGTTTTCTGAGTGCTCTCTTCTTGTGTCGGGGTTTTGCATGGTGGGATTTTCGTCCCCATAGTTTGAGTTACGCTATCGTGAGCAAAGTTATCAATTTCGTATAAGTGAGTATATCAATTTTGTGATTGGTATGTATATATGTACTGACGTACCATTTTGAATTTAACACTAAAATTAATATATATATATATATATATAATATTTTTTAATAAAAAATGATATTAAACATATAAAATAAAACATCACAATTTAAAAACAAATTACCAAATATAAAAAAATAACAATAATTTAGCCTCGATTTATATTTAATTATCCAAAAAAAATATTAATTGAATTTTTAATTTTTTTAAAATATGCACCGGTATGGTACAGTACCGGCATGGTACGGTACCGACATTGAACAATGGCTAGAATGGTACTTCGATAGTTCAGTACCATTACGAGGCCGGTTAATACGGGGCAAGATTGATAACTTTGATCTTGAGGCTTTGAAGCTTCCACAAGCCCCTCAATTTTATCAAATTACTGCAGAAAATTCTTTAAGAATATCATAACACAATCTAAAAAATATGCCCAAACTTCACTATCACAGGATGTTACTGTCATCGATATAGTCCCTCAAATACACTACTAATTGAGTCAACAAAAAGATCATTGATGATGAGCCCGGATTGCCTCAACTTGATACTCAAAACGCTTGGCATTTGGTACTTCTTCCTGTCATCCATTACTTACTAACTCAGTAACAATTTGCTAAGTTAAATAATCACTTACCTATCGTGCATGAGTTTTATTGAATATTATAGTTGGTATTGCACGTAATGTATTTCTTAATCCATTGTAGGTTGATTACGTTTAAGGAGCATCCCAAATAGTCAATATGACGCCCAAGGGTTACTATCAAGTCCTAGAGTCTAAAAACATGTTGTTGAACTTATCAACTGCTCGGGTAAAGGTCAAATATCGAAAAAAGGCCAAGGAGCCGAGGTTTCAAGTTAACAGAATGATTCTGCAATTTTGCAAAACTCCCAATTGATGGCCATATGTTAAGACAAATAACTAGAGATGCCGCAAGCTACTTCAATCAGATGATTTTCAAATGAGTCAACCGAATGACCTGGTGTTGTGGAAGAAATTAGAAGATGCAAAGAGCAATCTCATCTGGTTGGCCAAAAACCATGCCAATCGGATGGCCTCCAATACACAGACCAAAACCAGAAATACAGCAAGCAACATCAACCGAATGTGTGACATCCCGCCCCACATTAAAAGTTAACATGGGTGATTATGAGTATATATGAGTCATGTAAACTATTACTAATAATTTGGGTTTAAGCATTTTGAGCCATGTGATTAGACCCTAACAAGTTATTGAGTCAATGGTTTAATAGGGCGTTACAAATGGTATCAGAGCGACCCATGTACACAATCGAGTATGGGGTCAGAATTTTATTTGATCAATAGGGAACAGATCTGGGGTTAGGCCGTGGTGACTATAATATTCAACCCCTTGCGAGAGCGCAAGGTTTTAAAGATGAAGAGATTGTGACATCCCGTATCATATCAAAAGTCAACATGGGTGATTCAGGGTATATAATGAGCTATGTAAACTACTACTAATAACTTGGGCTTAAATATTTTGGGCCGTGTGGTTGGGCTCCAACAAATTATTGGGTTACTGATTTACATGGGGGTGTTACAGGATGAACCAAAACTGGCTCAACCAGATGACCTGAAAATACATACAGCAAAATGAAGATATAGAGAATAGACTCATCTGGATGGCCAAAAACTATACCAACTAGTTGACCATGGATGGTGACAACGATGACTGATTGGAGATGTTTTGGTCCACCTCAAGCCCGTGCCAAGCCTATTTTGTAGACAACATCATGCCTTGGATTAGGGGCATTTTGTGTCACTTTTTGAGGGTTTTTGGGGAAGTTTGCTAGGAAGTTAATATTAGATTATGGGATGTATTGTATTATGTTATGTTTTGCATAATTTTAGTTTAGTTTTTCTAGAGAGTGGTGGGAACTAAAAGAGTTGTTATTGGTTAGTTGTTGAGCATAGTTTCTTGCGATTTCCTACTTTGCAATCAAGTTCCATTGAAGAAATAGAGATAAATCTTGGTGCTCTTCATATTTTGTACAATTGTCAATATAAGGTGAGTTTCATTTATGTTATTCTTGCTTCCTACCTTTGCTTTGTTTTTCCATTCCATAATGTTAGGCTAGTAATTTAGACATTATTTTGAGATAATCTTCATCTCATGACCCAGACAACCATGATATCTTCTCCTTAAGGTTTCAAAGTTGGTTGGGACTGAAGTTTATTCTTCCTCTTTTGAAATTTAGTAAAATGTTAAGCATTTGATTTGGTGTACTCAAAGTTCTTTTGAGACATCCAATGTTTAGATCAGTGTCATTCATTCTTTGACATATTTTTCATGAACAATTTCATTATCCAACACATCCATGGATTTGATATTTTTATTGATATATTTTTCGGCCAAGAACATGATACTTATTATTGGTTGAGTAGAAAATGAGATATTGGTTGTTTAGGCCATAGATGAAGTGATTCGTAAGACCACATTTTCCCGTTATCTAATCATTTTCCTGTGTAGCTTTTTATTCTTTAGTGTTAACCTCAAATCCAAACAAAAAAATATTGACGTCCTTAATGCAGAAATCGCGCAAACGTACTTGCCAAGTTTTATCTTTCTCATTTCCCATGCGATCGATACTCGATACTTCTCCCCTATACACTTCCATCGAACAATAGAAAGAGTTCAGATTACTAAATGTGATTGAGCCCGGATCCGTAGTGACATACACTATTCGAAGTCAACCACAAATCTACGAATAAAATAGTTTCAACCGAAGTTGGTGAATGAAGATTTTGTGATGAGCCTGGAACTTTTAGAAGTTTTGATTGGTGATATGTGGAGGAGGGTAAGGATTGGAGCATTCAATTATTTTGTGAAGAATTGATTACAGTGGATTTATGGGACGCGTTGCGAATTTGTACGAGAGATCGAATGAAAGACCATTGTAGCATTTCATTATCAAAACATGGAGATAGATGTAACATGCATTTGTTAGACTTGTAGCACAATTTATTTTCTAAGTAGAATTTGTGTTCTGATTTTAGATGTCATGTCTGCCTAGTACAAGTGCAGACAAATAATCCACTCCTACTTCTTTGGTTTATAATTCGTTTTCTGAAACTGGTGTTTGCTATTGCTATTGCTTGGGACTTTAATATTATATATTTTTGTGCCATCAAAAAAGCAAATTGGTGTTCATGGATGACCTTCCTCCATGCTATGATCCTTCTAAAAGACACAACATTTCATGGTAAACCATGGTTCGGAATACCAGATCGATTTGAGTATCGATTTTCTTATTAGTACGGTACGTATCGGTACCAGTCATGTACCGGGTATTGTATCGAATTTACTGTAACTATCAATATATATAAACCATAGAGAGAAAGTCCAAAAAAATTAATTTTTTTTCGCAACTCTTAAAAAAATCCGGTACCGGCTGATATGGCTAGTATTAGCCAATACGACCAGTAGCCGGCCGGTATTGAGAATGGTACAGTACCAGAGATATTTAGTACTATTTTTATGCCAAAACGGTACGTATAGACCAATACGGTACGGTATTCACAACCATGTGGTAAACCACTTTTGATGGGTTTTCTTCTTCAAAATGATGGTTCACCCTCATTTCAAAGCTTTTAGATTTTCGGGGTATTGAGCTCTGTGCCAATGGTCTAATTTGTATTTGTTCCAATATAGGACTATTTGTTTGCATTTTATGGGTCTCATGAGGATCCTTTATAATGGCTAAATCTTGTCCCATCATTATATGACTGGCTATTTCCTATCTCAGGGCCTACTATGGTTTGTTATGGAGAGTGTAGTAAAGGGCCGGATGCGATGTATGTTTATGGACACACTTTTTGACTTCTTGTATACTACCAATTCTCTATCCTACTTCTAAATGTGAATCTAATTGATTAATTAAGAGGTTATTGTCAGTGGAAAGCTGAGGGCACAGCGTGCTAAGTCCGTGAAGTTTAAGGACGGGTACATGATCTCTTCTGGTCAGCCAGTCAACGAATATATTGATTTTGTCGTTCGACATGTTCTTCTTAGACAGGTGTGCATCCAGTCTTTTGCAAACCTCATAAAGGAAATTATGGGTTAATTACTTCTAGTTGTCAAATTTTCTAGAGGTTTCTGTAAATTGGGTTCTCAACCGTGTTTGTATGGGAGATTTCTAGTGGGAAAAAAAACTTCTTAATTTAATGACGTTTGTATCTTTTCCTTTATCTCTTCATATTTTTGTCATGATCCAATCATCACAATAAAGCCTGGCGTTATTTTCGACCCGCGTTTGGATTTGTGTAGTCAGTCTCATCGGTCGGTGGATGAACCAATGGAAACTGTCCAGTCTCATTCCTGTTCCATAGTCTATATTTCTTTAGTGATCATGATCGAATGAACCGGAAAGGATTTTCACCAAAGAGTTGACTTCGACGGTACGATGCATAAGGTATCTAGAATCCCTGGTTTCGAACATGTTCTAACCAATGGTGTCCGTCCCCAAGCAAGACCAATTGAATATGGCCAAAAGCTTCCTACCTTGTCTAGTCTTCCAGCTTCTACTGCTTCTAGATTTGTGCTATTTTTTAATGTTCTAAAAGTGGGATTCCTTCTAGCCCTGCTTCGCTTGGGCAAGCAAGCCTATGAATTAATTACCCGTTACAGTATAATTATTTAAAACAGTACGAAAGTTGAGCGCTTTACTATACCTCATAATGTTGTTGTCGTTGTTTTTCTCATGAAGTGGGTACTTGGTATAAAGGTGAAGATCATGCTTGATTGGGATCCCGAGGGGAAGCAAGGTCCAACAGCACCTCTTTTGGATGTTGTGATAATCCATACTCCTAAAGAAGAAGATGAATACATCAGGTCGGCAATGATCCAAACTATTGAGGTTGAGACTCCCATGCCCCTTATTATGGTTTAGAGCATCAGTGACAGCTCTTCTTCCAAAATATGTTATTTCTCTTTTTGTGTATTGTTGATCACTCACTCTTTTGGGTCTAGGAAAACATTGGCTGAGCATCAACTTAGTTACATTTTGCTCTGGTAAATTTGGGTGAAAATGATATTAGTCTCACATAAAAAAATGTGAAACTTTTTAGTGGCTTATATAGCATGACATTGGTTAAGGATTTGAGTTCCAAGGGGCATCCCACTTTTGTGGATATCGAAGAACTTAAGTAGCATGAGTTTTGGCTCAAACTATCACACACATGTGTGTGCCACTGCCACCGTTCGTCTGATCGGCCGGGTTTGGATTCGGACCATTTAGATAATATTCTTTTTATTGGGAATTGATTTTCTTCTAGAATTTTATTTATTGAATCCGGTTGATCCATTCGGCGGTTTCTGACCCATGTCAAACGCCTATTTGACTGAACAGATTTTTGACCGTTAGTCTTTGGCAGTTTATGACCGTTTGAAGGCCCTACGATTGCGACCTTATGCTGGACCAATGCATCTAACTTTAATGGTTTTCCTTAGCGAACCGGTGCACCTTTTACCTTTTCCAGCCGAACCAGTACAACTCTTGAGCTGAGTTGCATCTCTTGACTACCTATAAATAAAGGCCATCCCATCCATAATTTCGTACTTAGAAATTTAGACCTCTACTCTTGCATTCATAGCATCTTGTTGCATTAAATTTCATATTCTTTGAGAGAGAGTACAATGCACATTCTAGTTCGACAGACTAATAGTTTGCAGCACTGCTACTATTAGTATATATTGATCGTTGTATCGTGGGAGACATACACTAATTCATCTCGTAGCACCGTAGCAAGGGTGTATTTTATCTTAAAGAGATTGCGTTCAATACAAACCTCGACAGTCTTCATTTCATGCATTCAACAGATTTTGAAATTATAACCAGTCACTGTAAGTTATTGTTTTATACTGTTATAATTGTATTATGGTTTCCTTAATCCGAACAAATTGGTAGTAGTCTTTCTAACAACTTGAAAGATTGGTTTCTCAATCCATCTTTAGTTATAAAACGAGCTAAGTTATATGATTTGAACTCATCTTTAGCTGCTTAGTTTTTTTCAGTTGGCATTACATGTGAAATGAATATAGTTGGTTGAAAATCTTTTATATGGCAATAAACCAGACGCAAGTCTTTCCAAGACCAATAAAAGAGTTTAGAGTTGGGTTTTACTCCACAATTCAGATTTCATGCTTATACGAATTTAAAAAAGATAAATAAAAAAAGAGATTGCTCATTTTCTATTTTGTTGGCCATAGACCTCATTTTTCATTTCTTTTGTAATGAACAAGAAAAATAAATAAACAACCAAGATAAGGACAAGCTGAAAAAATATATATTTTAATCTCATTCACCTCTTCTGCAAACAAATATCAACCACGCAATATTAATCATATTCCAAGAAAAAACAAACATACAACATTGATTTTCCAAATTCCACCACTTTATGAGTCCCAAGCTATGAAGAAATTTAACAAACGGAGCCAGAACAATCAAAGTTCTCTCCATCAAACTTGTGGGGGAGTCCACCAAAAGTCCAGACCCCATGTCAGCTACCATTATACAAGTCACCAAATTTTATCACTAGGTCAAAAGTAAAGATAACATTGCCTTAAAATGTCTAAAATAAGAATTGAACCGAGGCAACAAAATTTTGAATTGCATGTACAAAAATTATAAAAATCACAAAAATGTTCAAAAATTGAATGATAATTATCTCGTAATGGAAATTGAAAAAATCAAATGAATGATTTCTATAGGCTGGTTTGAGAATTGTAATTCCCACTAAAAGTATCAGTCAGATTATTGATCTCCCACGTATTCTTCTTAAATTTTCTCCCTCTATAGTGAAATTTTTCTCCTATTCCTTGACTATAAAATGCTCGTAGTTCTTCTGGTTCAATCAACAGAAGAAACCTTCTGACTGATTTTCTCTTCTCTCCTCTTCTGTTCTTCTTTATTCTTCAAATTCATCGTGTCAAAATAGTTTAGATACCGTTCAGTTCACCGAAGAAGCTTCTAGAGGTGGTTTTTAAATGTATACTACAATTTTCGTATCCTAAGGTAGACTTCGGCCTAATTTCCTTCATTGGTGAGACGACAAATTTATTTTATGTAAAATGTGTGATTATGAGTTTTACCCTCAATTTTCCCTTTATTACTTTTTATTTTTATTAATTGAATTGAATTCTTGATTTTGTTTTACCGTCCGTTTTGCTCCTGTTTTTTTCCTAATTTGGCTAATTACTTTATGTAAAGGTGCAACACTTATTGCCAATCAAATATTTGGTCGGCAATGACGTCGAAAATTGGCACCCTTTTCGCACGAGTACAAATGCTGACCAAATCAAAATTTAGTCGGCATTTGGTTTCTATTTGGCTGAATAAAATTATTTGGTCGGGAAAAGTAAGTTTTTTGGCGATCAAGTTTATTTTGGTAGGCAATTTTGATTTTTGTTGTAGTGGTACTAGCCAACAATCTTAAAACAAATTAAAATTTGGTCGGCAAAAACATGTTCAACAAAACGTGTGGCTGGCCATCACAATGACCATTGAGTGCCAGATCCAATTCTTCTCTCGGCTTGTTTTGGAAGCTTTTGGCTTTGTGTTGGACATCATGCGGTTTTATCTATTGTTGTCGGAATATTACAGAGGGTTTGGACTTATGGCTTTGTGTTGTTGTAGCTTAGATTCCTTGTTCTATGAGAAAATCACTAGCAACATTTATTTTGTTATTTTGATTAGCTTACTAGTTACATAGGTTTATCCAAAATCTATTTATTATCTTGTGGTTGATCTTGACTTTGAAAATGAAAAACCAATCTAGAGATTGAAATGCAAACAGGAACTCTAAAGTTGAAGGTATTTTGAATCAGGAGATAGTTGCTGTAAATCGCAAGACTGTTCTTGTGGGTCATGTGAATCATGCGAAAAAGTTGAAACAATTTAGTGGTGTGGATTTCTAAAGGTGCCAGCAGAAAACATTGTTCTACCTTACCACTTCGGACCATGCGAGGTACGTAAGGGCATAGTTCTCGGGTGAAAAAATAGAAAGTATAATTTATTCATTTTTGGTAGAGTACGCCCATGCTGCCATTGAAAATGAGCAAGATGTTGGTTCGTAGAAGTACAAAACATCTTTTCAAAATTACATTTTGAACTGCTTGAACGACAAAATTTCTATATATAGTCTATAATGACAAGAAGACATCCAAGGAACTGAAGAAGATCTCAGACAAGAAGTACCAAACTATGGATGCTGGAACAAAGAAATCGGTTGTCAATTGTTTCCTGGGCTTTATGATGGCAGACAACAAGACTACGATGAGTCACGTCCAAGAGTTCTAGAACACAATATATGAGATCCATGCTAAATGGATGGTTCTTGGGGAAATAATCCACAAGTTACCTCCTGCCTATACAGACTTAAAGGATTACTTAAAGCACAAGCGAATGAAGATAGAAACACTCAATAGATATCTCTTTTATCTCAACCTCTATGTGGTAACGTTTGAGTTAAACTTGATTGATTCTAAATTGAGGGACGATGTGTAGATACAAGAGGTATGCACCACATCTACTCTGATAGGAAGATGTTCACTACCTTTGAGCCAGCTAATATTGGAGAAAAGTTGTTCATGAGGAACTTTGTTATTCCTGAAGGGCAGGCAAATTGATCTTGAAAATGACTTCAAGAAGGGAGCTGGCACTGAATGATATCCTCTATGTTTCGGACAATCGTAAGAACATAGTGTTCAATTTTTTGCTCCGTAACCATGGGTCTTGCATGGTGTTTGAAGCAAATGAGGTCGTATTGACCAAATTTGGTGTTTATATTCAGAAGATTTACATGATTGATGGACTATTAAAGCTCAATGTGTTGTCTATACTCCCTACTACAATGAATGAAAATAAGTCCCCTTCTATGTACTTGGTGGAGTCTTCCATGCTGTGGATTGGTGACTAGGTCATGATAATTTTAACGTTTTGCAAAGATTAATTAAATTAGAACACATACTTGCATTTCAGGTTGATATGAAATTTAAATGTGAAACATGTATAGAAGCAAAGCTTGCTAAGATTTCTTTTCAATTTTTTGATAGATGCTTTGAACCATTGGATTCAATTTAAATTGATGTATGCGACATAAAATCTGTTTAGACACGCGGAGACAATAAATGCATTATTACTTTTGTCAATGATAGCACAAAATCCTTCTATGTTATTTGCTAAAAAATCATGGAGGGGAATGGGATAAAATCATTCTTTATAAGAATGAAGTTGAGAATAAACTTAGCAAAAAGATTAAGGTATTATGAAGTCATCGAGGTGTTGAAAAGCAATGAACATTTGCTGAATTATTTTCTCAATAGGAAACTATTCACCAAATTACTACGCCTTATTTGCCTCAGCAAAATGGAGTTACTGAACAAAAGAATCATACATTAAAGGATATGGCTTATACAATTAAGGATCGATTCTTGAGATCCAATGATGAACGCGCACAAATTATACAACAAAAAAATATATGAAACCCTACATGACGAAACTATGATTCATACTCTCGAGATCTCTATAGTTTGATCTCGACAACCTTCACAGTTTGATCTGACAGAAGTATGAGAATGGTTGGAATGATTTTGCTCGATTGACCTCGCGATCTTCTATCGTAATCCTATTGCACCTTAACACGAACTAAGTGTGAGCTCAAAAGTGTGATTTCTATACCTTCACAGAACCTCTCTCAATATTTTGAGTATTAAGTTGTGTCTGACATAGAAGGCATAGCGGTGTATATATAGGCAACGATTGGAACCCCAAGGAGAACTATGAGTTGGGCTTCCTATATAATTTGGAATCCTAATTCAATCCGAATTAATTCCGAATTATATAAATTACAATTCATATCATTACAAAATTATAATTGTATTTCCTTCTCATATCTCAAAATTATATTTCAAGTTCCATGTTGTTAAATGCTTATTTATCTCCCCACGTTAAGATTACAGATACCCATTGATTAAAATAAATTACTGACAATTTATTTAATCAACATCTATAAATTTCTTGAGACATTCCACTTAGCTTATTCGTTATGTTGAATACTAATATCCACCTGCAGAGTTTGTTATAATCGAAACTTATAAGTTCTCAATAGGATATCATCAATCCATATAAAGGGATGTGGATTGCATTAACAATTAACAGTTATCATAAACTTAATATTGTGATCCAATTCATTGAGACTATTGGCCCACAAGGCCTTACTTTATAATGAATCAAAGTCAACAATATTAAATGTACACATCCATTAATTATCTTTGGATTAAGACCACAAGCATTCATAATAACCATGAGGTAGAAATTGTATTATATTGTCAGTATAAATACAATTACCTCAAAGTGTACTAACACAGTGAGTTGAAACTATATCATTTTTTGTAGTCAACATAGACTTACTGAAACACTGTGTTACAGTGCTACTGGTGGTGCGTCTAATTCCACCTAAGACTATGAATCGAAGACTTGTATTCTACAAAAACCTATAATCTGATCCTCTATGTGAACGCCAAACACTACACAACAGATTATCTATCATGTGAAATAAGAGGCACTCATGCACAATATAATATGATATAATGCAAACATAGCCTCTAAAGATTCTCATCAAGAAAATGAATAACTATTTAATAAATAATTGAAACAAATATTAATCCATTACATAAAGTCATGGCCTTTAGTATAAAACCCTAACATATGCTATATTGATTATTTCTGGATTGCCATAGAACACGTGGAGTGTGCTGCTTCTATCCATAAATTATGGGAAGATCACTAACCTTTGGATAGTAATTACAAAGGTGGGAGTGTCTTGCGAAAGTGGCGATTCCCATTCCTCAACGAGTTAGGATTGGTAAAAAAAGATCACTAATTGTGTGTTTATCAGCTATGCACATAGCGTATCAATTTTTTATATATGAATATGAGGTACCAGATATTCACAAGAACATGATGATAGAATCAAATAATGCAGCATTCTTTGAACAAATACTTTCGCATATATCCAACGAGGAATCAAGTTTGGTGATGCAAACTTTGGAGACTGTGGTGAACACGGTCAAAATCTAAAAGAGGTGACTGGTGATGAGCCTAGGCATAGCAAAAGCGCTCAAAGACCGTCTTCTAGTCCAAATTTTATGATATATCTGTTGGAAAGAAAGGATAAATTCTTGAAGGAAGCTGTTAGTCCACCTGATGGTCCTTAGTTGAAGAAGCCATCAAAAGTGAAATTAATTTCATCTTGTAAGCTCTCACTCCGAAGTTGGCAAATCTTTCTCCAGATAATTATAAGCCTCTGGGCTACAAGTGGATTTTTAAGAAGAAAGTGAAGGCAGACAGATCACTTTATAATTATAAGGCTAGACTTGTATCTCAAAGATTATAGACAAAAGGAAGGTCCAGACTTCTTTGATACGTATTCACCTATCACTAAGATAATATCCGTTTAGATGATTCTAGCAATCGCTACTTTGCAAAATTTTGAGGTATATGAAATGGATGTCAATACAACTTTCCTTAATAGAAATTTGAAGGAATAAATCTACATGGAGCAACTTGAGCGGGTCTCTACGTTGTGAGAAGAAATTAAGTTTATAGGAATATGTCGAATTAAGCACCTAAACACTAGCATGAAAGATAGTGCTATGATGTCAAATAGATTTAAGATTAACTTGTGTGACAAATGTGTTTATGAAGAACACGGACGATTGCTACGTCATTCTATGTTTATAAGTTGATGATGGGCTCATGTGGGTATTGATAATAAGATAATGATGTCTACCAAGTATATGTTGAATTCAAAATTTGACATAAAGGATTTGAGTCTTGCAGATGTTATACTAACAGTGAAAATTTACATAATATTTTCTAGATTTGTATTTCCTGAAACTAATTATATTCAAAAAGATATAGACAAATACAAAAAGTCAAATGCAAATGTCCTTAGAGCGTAAGTGTATATCAACCTTCAGTTATCTAACAATATCGATGATAGTATTTCTCATAGGAAGTATTCACAGACTATTGGGTATTAGATGTACTCATGAGTTCTACAAGGCCTAACATAGCCTATGTCAGTTAGCAGACTAAATAGATACATGTGTAATTAAGGGACTAACTAATGGAAGGTTATAGTTAGTATGCTACGATATATGAAGTACACTAGTAATTGTGGGTTGCACTATACAAGTGTCCAATAATAATAGATGCGTATAGTGATATAAATTTGATCTCTGATATAAGGGACTTAAAATCTACCAGTGGATGTGTCTTTGCTTTGGGATGTGCATAAGTGTCTTGAAAATCATCGAAATAAACTTGCGTTGCAAGCTCGATTATAGAATCTAAATTTATTGGTTTGGATAAAACAACTGAAGAAGTTGAAAAGGCTATGCCATTTTGTGCAAGATATTCCAGGACGTTTGAAACTTGTACCTACAAGTTAAAGCAATTGTGATAGTCAATTAGTAATTGAAAGTGCACAGCATAAGATGTACAATGATAAGTCTCAACATATTCACTGTAGACATAACACCATTAAGTAACTACTCGCAAGTAAGATTCTCACAATGGACTTTGTATAGTCAAGGGAAATTATTGTGGATCTGCTAACCAAATGGTTAAGAGTTAGTTGATAACGAATTAAGAGGAATGGGACTGAAGCCTATGATTCTATAAGCTATCGAAATAGAAACTTAACCTAGTTTACTATAGATCCCAATATCTAGGTTCATTGGAACAACCGAATTACGTCTTCCTAATATTCTTCACTGTGGAGATTAAGTCTCCTGCCCATTTCCGTGGTGAAACATTGATGCTTGCGAGTCAGCATTGCTTTTAATGACTCTTACGCATTGGGAATACCAAGCAGAGTATAATAGGATACTCTTAGCTAAGAAGTCACCTATTTAAGTATGAAGTGGGATCATTCCTTGCGAAATTTGATAAGAAAAAATTCATAACAATATTCACTGAACTAGGTGAGTTTTCAGGCCCAACATGAGCACAATATTTTGAATTAAATTGTATTAGGAGAAGTTCACATATGAAATTTGTTGACTTGACTTACACAAATGGAAGAACAGATCAAGACTTCACGCTTATAGGTTAGCTAATAAATTTGATAGACTTTCACAAAAGAAGGTTCAAGGTCAAAAGCAACATATCTTATGCAACACCTATCCATTATACTTTCTCTCGTAGTCTGTATAGTGTTTTGTTTTGGTAATCCGTCAATTTCATTTACGTGGGGGATTGGTTAGAAATTTGAATAAGAATTATCTTATAATGAGTCTGGAAAAAACAAAATTGTAATAAAAAAAAAGGATGCGCATGTGGTTGTCCTCACTAAACACCTAGTTGGGTAGGGTCCAGAGACGGGGCCCTGACTTAGGATTCATAGGATGGGACATAGAACCTGTTTTGGGTTGGTTTTGGGCTTTGTACCCAAAATCCGTTCTAACATATTGAACTTCGGCTTGTCAGCCTCGATTTTCACTTTCTTGCTTTCAATTTTAATTGCATAATACAATTATTGATTAATTATGAGTTTTATCGAGGCATTGGCTTCTTTTGTTTTTATCTGATTTTGAAAATTAATTTCTATAAAACGTCAATCATTTTGGTAAACTCTTTTTTTTTTTCCACCGGTTTTGGCTAGCAGAAATGACGTAGATAACCTTTGTTATTTACTAGAACATGCAAGCAACTGTTTTTTTAAGTATTGGAAGCAAATTGGCTATGAAGCAAGTATATAAATTAATTTTCAACTAAATTTATTGAAAATTTTGATGAAAAGTAAATTTAAACTTCTTCGCAACTCTAAAAGCAAATTGTCTATTGATTGTCGTAAGAAGAATCTATGTTCGTCCAGTTTAGCCTTGTGTCATGACCCAAGATTTTCACTAGTTGCGCTCCATGCAATGCTTATAAAAATATATTTCTAGTTGCTCAAGTCATCCTTTCCACCACACATGGTCACAACCATTACTTAATCCCCTTGAGAGCCCGCATGCTATTTCTCTTGTCACATTTTTTCAAATAACTGGCGGAAACACCATCGATTCTTGAGGAGTCATAATAGCCATATTTATCAAAATACCACTTCCAATAGTGTCCACAAATGATGGTCACATCAAGCCCATCCCAAACAACCGAAGTTTTTATGCTAAACCTTGGACAAAATCATCTTGGCCCGGAAGCCAACCATCTTGGTCATCAGTAGCCGTCAATCTTGATCGTCATTGTTGACCAAGGCAAGCTCACACACTGATTGGTTTCATAACACGTCAAATAAACTCACAAAAAGGGATAACGAATGCAGAGAATACACTCAAGTATATCCACCGGAGCACTCAACCGATTCCTATAAATAAGAGTAAAGATTCATTAACAAAGGATGAGTTCTAGAGGTATTACCAGGGATTATAGACACATAAACTTGTAAACACCACATCAACCTTTAACTCGTAGAATACACTTTTTCAGTAGAACTCAGTTTTCCAAGCTTTCCTTCCCCAACTGCTAACTTAGCCATTAGAGGGTATACTAGCCATGGGTCGAGTTGTCTCTAATTGGTTGTTACTCTTGTACGAAGGATCCGAGTAGGAGGACTTGCGAAAGACTTCCAAGTCAGCTACCGTTAGGTCTAGAGAGACTCGAAGGGGAGTCCATAATTGAAAACCCCACACTTAGGTACTCTTAAAAGTAAATAAGTATAAAAAGAAATTTTATCATTTCCTTATTCCTCTTGATCAATGCAATATTTCAATTCGACAAGGATGCCAAGGCAGGTTTCGAAATTTAGAGAGCTCAAAGTAATTCTCCAACATAAGGGCCCTCGCTATATATAGATAATATTCATACAAAAGCATTTAACTATAAAATTCAACACACTATAATTAGAATATACTAGGAGGGCTCATGGAAAACATAAACTTGCAAAGTATTTGACAAAAAGGATATTAATAATTACTTAAATTATTTCAACATTTAGAGTGTTTTTGAAATTTTTTTAAGAAAGTAAAAAAATGACAAGAAATGGTTAAAAGCTTGATTAAAAGGGAGAATGACGCACTAGAAACAAATAATTTAATTTAAAATGAAACAAAATAAAAATGAAGACAACTGAGGCTTAGCCCGTCCAAGGGTGTTAACAATAGTAAAATAAGCAAAAACAGACACTATTGTTGAATTATTATTATTTTTTTTTTAAATTTAATTCATTATTTATAATTTTTTTAAAATTTCTCGTCGAGACGAATTAATAATTTACAAAAGTTAACGAAAAATGACAAGAAGATAAAAGGAATGGTTAAAAGCTTAATTAAAAGGGATAATGACGCACTAAAAACAAAATAATTTAATTTAAAACAAAATAAAACAATTTAATTTAAGACAAATGAGGCTTAACGCGTATAAGTGTGTTAAATGTAGTAAAATATGCAAAAACATACACTATTATTAAATTATTTTTATCTTTTCTAAAAAAATTTAAAATTTGATTCATTATTCATGATTTTTTTTAAAAATTTCGTCGAGACGAATCAATAATTTACAAAAAAATTAGCAAAAGACAAAAGAATTGTGAAAAAATTTCAAATACAGATAAGAAAAATAATTCAATAAGAAAGTTAGACCACCTGTGTCAAAATAAGAAAGCGACAGTCAATTATACAGTGCAGAAAAACTAGTAATTACATATCTATAGTGATATTAAACTTTAGACTGTAATAATTATTAAATTATTATCTAATTATTTTGTCATTATTTGAATCTTTATTTGAATTGGATCATGGAAAACATAAACTTGCAAAGTATAGGATAAAAAGGATACTATTAATTAATTACATTACTTTAAAATTTAATGTATTTTTTAAAAAATAAGAAGAAGATAAAAAGGGAGAATGACGTAATAGAAACAAAATAATTTAATTTAAAACAAAACAAAACAAAATAAAAATTAAGACAAAAGAGGCTTAGCCAGTCAAAGGGTGTTAAAAGTAGCAAAATAAAAAAAAAAGACACTATTGTTCAATTATTTTATTTTCTGAACTTTTTTAAATTGGATTTATTATTTATAAATTTTTTGAAATTTCTAATAATTCACAAAAAATAAATGAAAAACAAAAAAATTGTGATTTTTTTTAAATATAGATAAAAAATAATATAATAATAAAATTAGACCACCTGTGTCAATAAGAAAGCTACAGTTAATTGAACTGTACAAAGTTATTTTATATTATGCAAAAAAACTAATAATTACATATCTATAGTGATATTAGGCTATATTTAGAGTGTGATAATTATTACATATTGTCTAATTATTTTGTCTTTATTTGAATTTTTCACAATTTTTTTATTTTGCGTTTATTTTTTGTGCTTTATTGATTTGTCTCGATAAAAGATTTCAGAAAAATAAAAAATTATGTTCAAAAATTAAAAACAAATTTAGAAAATACGAAAAATAAGTCAAAACATATTTTGTTTGGGCTTATTTTTTATTTTTAGTAAAAAAAATTTGAAAAAAAAAGTTGAATAAAAATAACAAGTAATTGAAGTATTGAAGACGGAGACGAATGACATGTCTGTCTTGTGTATGGGCAGCCTGTGTCTAAATCAAACTTTACATAGAAAAAGAAAAAGTAAAGAAGTTCTGAAGTTGGAGCAAAAGTAAAGAGAATGCAAAGCCAGTTGGAAGTGGAATTAATTGGGTTAGCCTGGTAGCGTTATTACATATTAATAAAAGCCAAACATCATAATATTCAAAGCAGTGATGATATTAAATGGCCGAAAAAGATGTTATCCCTACTGGTGTTTTTTCTCTATTCAGTTAGGACATGAATCTTACCATCTCCTATTCCTGATTTATCAAGGATTTCATTCCAAATTCTTTTTCAAAATTAACTTGTTACCAAATTTGGCTTATCTTACCAAAGTGCAAGAGTTTTCCTCATAGCATCCCTACCATAATCTCTACTTTCCTTTTCGAGTGGCTTATAATAACCGTGAGGCGTGTATGGACTACCAGATGTGGAGTTGGTGCTCAGCATGGCTCCGGGCCATGCTGCCGACTTATTCACAGTCTTGCATCTAGGTAGACCCTAAGCATGTAGTCCGTTTTGACCAATGGCTAGCTCGGTCCAACAGTCCATCTTAGTATGATTGGTTGAGCTGTCCACCTTGGCCCAATACAATAGCCCATCAATCGATCGTCTCGGCTGATGATCGGTTAATAAGAATGGCCAAACTGATAATGTTGTCATCTTTTGATTCTTGTGACACACGTCATTGTTGAATTGGCAAGTGGTCAGATCAACGCTTTGTTTCGCTCGCGTCAGTTCAGGCGCATTAACTGCCCTCGATTAAGGTTACACCACATGGTGCATGGTAATTGACTGTTCTGCCTCTTCGTTTTCCCGCGTGCTGCTTCAACTTCTCCTATATATATCCTTATATAAAGGGAGAGGGAGAGGGAGAGAGAGAGAGAGAGAGAGAGAGAGAGAGAGAGAGAGAGATGCGTATTTTATTTTTGACCTCGTGCAACTTTCATCATTCTCTTCAACTGATCTTCATTTTTGATCGAGCAATCCGCCTTCGATTCACATTTCCAGATAAATCATCTTCCCCTCAGTGAGGAATACGGCTCCCTTTTCACCATTTCCTTTGCCAAGTCTTCCATGAGTTTAGCCTCACCACATCCTAGGTGACAGTGAACTTCTTTAGGATTGTTATGAGTGTGATAAGGATGGTTGGACAATATCATTTCAACTTCGAGTATTGCAATCTGTTCGGCTGCTACTCCATCAACCCACATAAGGTTTCAGGTAGATACCATTTGGTGAGCCGAACGAGATACGACTCTCGAATAGTAGGACTTCTAGATTCTACTAAGTACTCTTGAGATCTGCTTGCCGTCACAAGAAATTTTGAGTTTGGTCCAAACAAGGATAGGGTATAACCAGTCCCACATTAGAGAAGCGTGCTAGGTCAATGTCGGACCCATACTTGCTTTTATTTTTCCCCTTTTGTAATTTCGGTATTAACTTGTCTCTTTGATTTTGCAAATCCAAGCATAAGCTTGCTAATTCAGTCTGACCCAGCGAGACGTTTCGTTGCCTTTGAGATATTGTTAGAGAATCATTCGGTTGACGATCTTCCTGATTTCCTTCATCATTACACACATTTCTAGAAGTGTTCGGCAGTAAAAGTAATGTAATACTATCATCTTCTTTCTTCTTATTATTTTTTCTGTCTGCAAGATGGTATTTTTCCTGTATCTTTCTATCAAGTTGGTATCCCTTAGAACTAGTTCTATATTCCTTTTGTCTTACTTGAAGGTTAAATAGAATAGCTTAGAAGAGGTAAGAATGTATTAGATCTCTCAATCTCCTTGTTGGACGGTATTAACACGCTAGAAAAGAATGTATTAGATTGTGTCTTTCTTTTTGTGGCTAGACGAAGAGCGTAGGAAGGATGTAAAGTCTTTCTTATTGTTCCCAAAAATTTCATAATAGATTTGAACCATCGAATCTCGCGTTTAGAATTTGATCTTATTAAACATTAATTAGATGTATCCTAAGTATATCTTTCATCCCATCTAGATGCTCTGCATTTCAATCAGATGAACTAGACCTCTCATACGGAGAACCTTCTCTGTAATTTTTCTTAACTCTCAAGACACATCTCATCTGGATGAACTTCATACCATTTAGACGACTCTCAAGTGTTCGCCAGACAGTACGTCACTTGTTATTTCAAGTCCCCATGCCTACTCTTGATAGCCCACAATAGACCTCAAATCAGTCTACCATGGAGTCACTTGGGGACTTGTGAGAAACTTGGAATGTGGATATCTTGGAATTGGTTTTGTGATGCGACTTGAGCCGAAATTTTGACTAAGCCAGAGGTGTGATGACCCAAGTTATGTATTACCCAAATTGTGCATTTAATCGTGTCACGCATTTAGCCAAGTTATGCTCATGGCTTGCTATATATAAACTTAGCATGCTTTTTATTCAGCCTAGTGGTTTGTCAAGTGTTTTAGGGTACTTTTGTTGTTGGCATGATAAGGGAGCATATAACGCTTAGGCTGAACGTATTGATTGGGAGCATGACGAACAAGATCACAGTGGTTGGGACTGAACTCGAAAGTTATTTTATTTCTGTACTTACGTGTTAACTCTTTCTTGTACACTGTTCATGCATCTTTATATGTCACTGTGTTCCAAACATTAAAACAAAAATTTTAAGGATCAGACTTTCTTATTGAGTGTCACAACTCATGGTGTATATTTTTCTTGCCCTTAACGTTTCATGCCAAGTATGAACACATAGTTGAATCAGAGTACCAGTTTTTAAAGAACGCCTTTCTAGAAGACGACATCGTAGAGCTTTAGTTTACCTAGTTACAGCTATTAGAATTGCTTTGACCTTCTTTTAACAAGGTCCTTCAAATATATTTTTATTAGTAAACTTCATCTCCAATTTATGTATTTGTTAAAGGACGAAAGATTGTATTAAACTTTATGTTTCAAAATGAAAACTTTGGAATTTCTTTTACTTAATCTTTTAAATTAACATGTCCGAGAAATCGGGGCGTTACAAGTTGGTATCAGAGTTTTAGGTTTCACCTTACCTCGACACCTTGGATATAATCGGGTAAATCACAATTCGAGCGTACCTAGGAAGTCACTTACTTATACATTTCATTAAATGATATGGTATATCTAAGTCTAATCTATAACTACCTTACAGATGGACGCTAATTGCGAACACTCATACTTGGATAGCAACGTTCAGAGGGCAAACTCATGGATGTACTTCCAATGGAAGAACTATGACTAGTACCTTATTTGGATGATAGTAACAACTCTAGTGACAGTGACATCGACAATGCCACCGATAGTGATGAAGACCTGGACGAGCCTCCATTCCCTAGAGACGATGACTATGTGGCCTTAATAGAAGCACCACTGATGGATTTTGAGAAAGACAAAGATGTTACATCGCCCCAAGAACCCCGATCCTAGGACCAGCCCCACTAGCACAAGTACCAATGATGCACTGGGGGAGGACGACGAGGCAACCCAATTGATCGAATACGAACTTGACTTCAACGATGATGAGATGGCAACTTGGGTCAACGAAGATGAAGAGGATGGAGACCTTGAGAGCGATGTGGAAAACCCACCTACACCCGAACATGAACCAACCTGAATGGATGTGACTATCTAGAGGCGATGGGGTAGAATTAGCGACTATGACCTTGGCACCATGGTTTACGTAAAGATCACACCTTTAGTACGATGCGCCTGAAAAGCAAGATTTGAGCCTTATTACATAGGACGTTTGGCGATCATTGACCAACTCAAGGATGGGACATATTGGGTGAACTTGCTAGATGGATTTGTGCAGCATGTAGGAAACTATGTGCCCAACTGGGTCCAGACTCAACGATCTTACGACAACTCACGAAATGTAGACCCACCAGAAAGTGTGGACTTTTCACTATTTCCACCTACGTCGAGCTTCCATTTATGATTGAAGACCGTAAGCATACCAAATCATGTGAACCTAACTCGGGGAGTTACATGACCTTTTGGAGATGCTACGGATGTTACGAGACCACTTGGGAAAGAAACTATCACTTGCGATGGGAGTTTCCCGGTCTTTTCTTACCTTAGGCATAAACGTGATAGTAAGGATATGGTAACAACATAGGGAGTGAAAATTTCTGTGAGTTGTGAGAGACAACATGTACTAAAACACTGTATTAGATAGTATAGATCTTAACATACACATTTTAATCTTTTTGTATGCATGCTTGATTATGATGTAAGAATTTTCCCACAGTTGTCGACTAGTAATATGAAAACCCTTACTTTTATTGAATGTGTTCTTTATCTTGTTTATGTGGCTAAATTATAGAATGGTAGAAACATGCAACGGATCCCTCACCTGGAACAGCGCTGGACCAAGCCAGCAAACCCTTAACCTTCGTCATAATGCTACTCTGGATATCACCACCACTTCGACCTCCACAACCACCACGTATGCCACCCTAGTACTATGCAGTATACTGAATGAATTCTGCAAGAGTTGACCACCAATCTTTTCAGGAGATACCAACTCGGGTGCAGTTGTGGCTTAGTTAAACCAATCCCAAAAACTTCTACACATCATGAAGATTCCAAACAATGGAGACCAAGTAGCGCTAGCTACTTACCAATTGCAAGGCGAAGCAAATTATTGGTGGGACTTAGTGAAGACCACCCACGACGAGGAGACAATGACATAGGAAGAGTTCAGAACGCTTTTCTTGGCCAAGTACTTCTCTAACCTGGTGAAACATGCCTTAGTTCTTGAGTTCATGAACTTAAAACAGGGGACCCAGACTGTGACAAAATATGCAGCCCATTTTGAAGAACCATCCTAACATGTGCCAGAATATGTACCTATCAATATCTCTCGGGCACGGAAGTTTGAATAGGGACTCAGCCCTTACATTCAAAGGAATGTGATCAATCAACGAGAGTAAACCTATGCTGGAGTCATAGAGTGCACTATGTTCGTAGAACAAGAAGCCTTAAATTCCAAGAGGACCTTTGACAGTCGTAATCAACAACAACGAAGTGGGCCAGTTCTGTAACGACTCGCTCCCGTCTTGTACAATATTGTCCGCTTTTTACCGTCCAAACCCCATAGACTTCCCAGTAGGTCACCCATCCCAGATTGCTCCAGGACAAGCACGCTTAACTGTGAAGTTCCATTTGGTGTTGGCGTCATCACGGCTTTAAAAGGCCTTGTACAAGGAAGGTTCATAATCTTATAAATATCACCGAACTTACATCCACCAAGCGATGTGGGACCCTTGACCACCCATCCGGACGTCCCATTGAGACTCCATCTCCCGGACGCCGGCCTCACAGTTGACACCACAGCCTGACTAGGGTGTCACAATCTCCCCCACTTAGGAACACATGTCCTCGTGTGGGGTTGAGATTTCCCACATTTTCGATTGGTACAGGCCCTGATACCATTTGTAACGACTCGCTCCCGCCATGTATAATATTGTCTGCTTTTTGCTGCCCAAACCCCATGGATTTCTCTGTAGGTCATCCATCCCTAGATTGTTCCGGGGTAAACACGCTTAATTGTGAAGTTCCATTTGGTTTTAGCGCCATCACGGCTTTAAAATGCCTTGTACATGGAAGGTTCATAATTTTATAAATACCACCGAACTTATATCCACCAAGCGATCTGGGAACCTTGACTACCCATCTGGGCGTCCTACTAAGATAGCATCTCCCGGACGCCGGCCTCATAGCTGGCACCACAGCCTGGCTGGGGTGTTACAAGTTCGGTCCCAGAGGGAGAGTAACTACCAGAGGCCTTACAACAACAACTGCTCTAGCAACAACCACCCCCGACCTCCGGTATAGCAAAACCATCAAATGAATAGTCTATATTCCACACCTCGCAGTCAAATCAAGGCTAATTCTATCACTTGTTTTGGATGCGGCAAAGAATGACACATTCGTAGTCAATGTCAGTCTAATGCCACTGAAGTCAAACGAAAAAGATTGGAGAGTGCCCTAACCGATAGACAGTCACAAAAGCAATAATCAGGGAACTGATCGCCCTTCAACGACAATCTTGGGAATCAATAGAGACGTTGTCAAAATTACCAGGGCAGATAAAATAGAGGGTCATCAGGACCTTAGCCAAACAACAGAGGGGAATATTTGCTCTTCAAGAAAAAAGCAAAGTAGAGGCGACAGAGGAAGAGATGTATGATCTTTCGGTCATACAAGGTATATTAGTACGTATTAACTCATGAATTATAGCTTTGTTCGATACGGCTGCCTCACATTCTTTGATATCCACTACATGGTACTTTAGAACTTGTACCAGAACAACTAGAAATCCCACATCACCCTTGGAAGGTTTAGCTTTAGTGGAACTAGTTTGTAACAACTATGAGATAATGGTCTCAGGATTGTGCCTAACTTGTGACCTTTGAGTCATAGACATGGTTGACTTCGATGTCATCCGAGGCATGGATTGTATATCCACTCATAGAGCTACAATAGACTGTTGTCGGAAGACCATAGGCACGAGTCTTTCCCAATTTTGGAGACTCGATCTTGATGGCGTAACAACCTAAATTGTTGGTCAGCCAGTCTTACATTGGGAGAAGACAACAGACAGAGTTAGAGTTACCACATGCAGTTTGCGAATACACCAACAAATTTTCTGAAGAGCTATCTAGACTACTGCTGACGAGAGAAATGGACTTCATCATTGAACTACTACTGGGACCGCACTGATATCCATGGCACCATTCAAAATGGAACGGGCAAAACTGAAGGAAACTGAAGGTACAACTCGAAGGACTTTCGGAGAAAAGATTCATTCGACCGAGCACTTCACCTTGGGGAGCTTCGACACTGTTTATGAAGAAGAAAGAAGGGATGCTTTGACTCCGCATCGACTATAGACAACTCAACCGAGTCACTAGCAAGAATCGATACCATCTACCTAGAATCGATGACCTGTTTGAGCAACTTAGAGGAGCTAACTATTTCTCAGAGATCAATTTACGATTCATGTACCACCAATTGAGAGCTATAGATTTAGACATTCAAACGATAGCTTTCAGAATCCGATACGACGACTACGAGTTTATGGTAATGTCTTTTGGATTGACCAATGCCCCAATAATATTCACGCGTTTCATGAACAAGATCTTCACTTCATGCTTGGACCAATTCGTGGTAGTAATCATTGATGACATACTGATTTACTCTACAACCAGGGAATTACATGAGCAACACCTGAGAACTGCACTCTAGATTTTGCAGGACAATCAACTCTATGCCAAGGCCAACAAGGCTGAGTTTTAGATGAAACAAGTCAAATTCGTAGGACACGTAGTGTCGAAGAAGGGAATAGCAGTCGACAACAGCAAGATCGAGGCCATAAAAGATTAGAAGCAACCAACATCCGTATTCGAGATTCGCAGCTTTCTAGGACTAGCTAGTTATTTCAGGTGATTCATTTTGGATTTCTTGGCTTTGGCCAAACCAATGACTCGACTAATCCAAAAGGGAATCAAATTCGATTGGAACGATACATGTGAGAAATATTCTTAGGAGCTAAAGAATAGATTGACCAATGCCCTGGTCCTTATTATTTCAAAACAGTATATCGGGTATGTCATCTATTGCGATGTATCGAAAGAATGATTGGGCTATGTACTTATGCAAAATGGGAAAGCCATAGCCTACGGATCATGCCATTTGAAGCAAAACAAATAGAATTACCCAATCCATGACTTAGAACTCACTACAGTAGTACATGTGTTTAAGATTTGGTGTCACTGTCTCTACGGTGAGAAGTTTGAAGTCTTCACAAATCACAAGAGTTTCATGTACACATTCACTCAGAAGGATCTAAATATGAGACAACAACGATGGATGGAATATCTCGAAGATTACGATTTCACCTTATCCTATCACCTAGGAAAAGCTAACGTAGTAGCTGATGCCCTTAGTCACACGTCCTAAGGACATGTCGCCAGCCTAGCCATCAAAGAATGGAAGATGCTCGAACAGATACATGAATACTGACTACAACATAATGAGAGTCAAAGAGGAACCCACCTTTGTGCACTGACAGCTATGCCAACACTTCATGAAGAGATTCTCATAGTACAGATGCTCAACTCGGAGACATACCTCATTAGAAAATGACTAATCGTAGGTTGGACTATTGGAGAAAATTGAGGATTGAGGTATTTTGGACGCATCTTTTGTCGGACTTTGGGACACTCAGGGAGTCAGTACTGAAGGAATTTCAAAAGTCAAACTTTGCCGTCCACCTCAGAGGTAATAATATATACAAAGATTTGAGAAGAACGTATTGGTGTAGCGGAATTAAGAAGGATGTGGCTAATCACGTAGCTATTTGCCTCACATGTCAACAAATCAAGGCAGAACATTAGAAGCCAAGAGGAACCTTGTAGCCTTTATACCATGATAGAAATGGGAGCACATTGCTAAGGATTTTGTGACAGGACTACCTAAGTTAATACAGGGGCATGATACCATTTGGGTTTTCATCGACCGTTTGATGAAGTCATCACATTTCCTACCCATAGGGCTATTAGGCACGATGGATTTGTGTAGCCGACTTTATATCAAGGAGATCATCAGATGAAGTACCAATATCGATTATATCAAATAGAGATCTGAGATTGACGTCAACGTTCTGGCAGAACCTATAAAAAGTATTGGGAACCGATCTACGTATAAGCACCAATTTTCACCCTTAAACAGATGGACAATCAGAAAGAACGATACAAACATTGGATTTTCGTGAAGCTGGGACAGACATTTACCTTTGAATGATACAGACATTGGATTTTCGTGAAGCTGGGATAGACATTTACCTTTGGTAGAATTCGCATACAATAACAATTACCAAGTGAGTATCAAGATGGCCCCTTATGAAACACTTTATTGATACTTCTATCGATCACCTATATGTTGGACAAAAGTAGGAAAGACCAGCCTTTTAGTACCACAAATTGTTCAAGAGACCACTGAGAAGGTCAAAGTTATATGATATCGACTATTGACAACATAAAGCAGACAGAAGAGCTACGCGGGCAAAAGGACCAGATCTTTAGCTTTCAATGTTGGGGATCAGGTCATCATGAAGATTTTGCCTCGACGTGAGATTATCAAATTTGGGAAGAAAGGAAAACTTTCCCCACGCTACATCGGACCGTTCAAAATTTTACAACGTATTGGAGACGTTGCTTGTCGCTTAACACTTTCACCTCAGATTGACCAATTACACAATGAGTTCCATATATTTATGCTACGGAAATAACTGGCTTACCCGAACCACATTCTCAATGGGGAGGAGGTCCCTATCGACGAAAATACCACATATGAGGAACAACCTATACACATCATTGACTTCAAAGAGAAAACCCTACGAGAAAGAACTATCCGTCTTGTTAAAGTACTATGGCACCACCGCAAGATCAAAAAATCTACGTGAGAGAGACAGAAGATGCCATACAAGCCAACCATACGCACCTTTTTGATAACGACAACTTGTAATTTCGAGAACAAAATTATTTAAGAGGATAGGTTGTAAGGACCAAAAAAATTCATAATAGATTTGAGCCATTGAATCTCGCATTTAGAATTTGATTTTATTAAACATTACCTAGATGTATCTTAAGTATATCTTTCATTCCATCTAGATGTTTTGCCTTTCAACCGGATGAACAAAACCTCTCATCCGGAGAACCTTCTCTATAATTTTTCTTAACTCTCAATACACATCTCACCCGGATGACTCTCAAGTGTTCGCTAGACAATACGTCACTCTGTTATTTCAAGTCTCCATGCTTTCTCTTGATAGCTGACAAGAGATCTCAAATCATTCTACAATGGGAGTAACTTCCATGACAACCAATTCTTCACCTCCACTGCATCTCATTCTATCCCTCAATCATTCTTGATCTCCTCTTAATCATTGGATGAACTTTTCTTCCATGGCCTACAACTACCCCTCTCATCCTTATGTGGAAACACTATTCACATATATAATTCCAAGTTAAGAGAAATCTAGAGTGTGAGAAGATGGAGCAAGAAAAATGAGCAAGGAGATGGAGCAAAGGGAAGAAAGAGAAAGAGGAAACCTACTTAATGTTCCGAAGTTCGGAGCTTGTTCTAAACTTCCCTAATCAATCATTCTCATCCTCCTTTGTCACTTAAAGGTAAGTTTTCTTATTCTTAGTTCTATGTTTTAATGTTTTGAACATATTTGAAAAGTTTGCTATTCATCAATGGAGTAAACTCCTCTAACTTGAAAATGACTGCCATCTGGATCTCCTTGGATCCCATCTGAATGAAACCTCTTTCTACTTTAAGCAATATCAGTAGCTATTTTTCTATTAAAAACGATTTAACAAGAAACAATCTATGTTTTTAACGAAAATTAAAATGGTATATTACATTATTTATTACTTAACAAAATAATATTTTTGTTATTTATTATTACTTAACAAAATAATATTTTTCAACACTTTAAATTTTTAGTATTGAAAATTATAATTTATGATTATTTAAGAAAAATAAGTTAGAATGAAATAATAAAAAAATATGAGAGGAGAATATGATTACGGTAAGTAGAGGGAGAGAGAGAAATGGGTAAATTATATATTTTTAAAAAAGATTTCATGTTCCAACAATTTTAAGTTTTATGTCTATAAATGTGCATTTATTTTTTTGTCTTCCACTGATATGATATTTTTCTTAATTTTATGACCAAATTTATTTTGACAAAAGAAATTCATCTATTTTTTTTATGAAAAATATAGATTGCGATTGAAAAATGGAGTTAGACTCAATCTAAAAAATATAAATAGCGAACCAAACCGAACCAACATATTTAAAAAGTCAAATCAAAATGATTTTCACTTCTTCTTTTTGTCCGTTCAATTTTTCTGCATTTTTTTTTCACTCATATTATCTACCATGACTGTAGTATTTCACGAGAGTTTTGGTTTGAAGGAAATACCATTTTTACACAAACCACAATATTTAGCTAATCAAATATTCGAATTCATCTAAAATATTTCGTGGAAAGGACTAAGTTATAATAGATGACCCAAAAGTGGACCAAAACAGAGTGTAAATGAAGTGGTTTGGTAATTAAGAAATTGTGAGGTAAGAAGAGGGTGAGAAAAAACATGCAAAAGTTGATAATTCTCCTTTCATGATAGACAAAGGAAATGGATAAGCTCTCTTATCCTATGGATAGATCTCTCCCATTCTAATTAATAATTAAAATAATTTCAGTATTTCTCTTCTCTCTTTATAGAAGTCTTTTAGTTTTTTTAACTTGATGATATTTTTGTTATTTTGCTGCTTATTTTTTTCTTATTCATCTCTTTAAATTCTTGTTTTTCAGATAAACCCAAACGTACCTTCCAACTCACTACTTATTTCATGTTCCTACAATTAATATTTTATTTCTATGAATGTGTAATTATTTTTCTATCTTCCACTGATATGATATTTTATGTAATTTTATGACCAATTTTATTTTGACAATCTAAAGTAAAGAAATTCGTCTATTTTTTTATGGAAAAATATAGATTGTGATTGTAAAATGGAGTTAGACTCAATCTAAAAAATATAGATAGCGAACCAAACCGAACCAACAAATTTAAAAAGTCAAACCGAACCGATTATCACTTTTTTTTTGTCCGTTCAATTTTTTTGCACTTTTTTCACTCATATTATCTACCATGACTGCAGTATTTTACGAGGGTTTGGGTTTAAAGGAAATACCATTTTTGCATATACCACAATATTTAGCTAATCAAATATTTGAACTCATATAAAATCTTTCGTGAAAGGTACTAAGTTCTAATAGATTACCCAAAAAGGGACCAAAACAGAGTGAAAGATGTCACGCCCTCAATTTTAATAAACCAACAAGATAGAATATCCACGTAGGATAATTCCAAAGTCATATATATTT
>JABCMJ010011570.1:0-34873 GCA_014822125.1 Arbutus unedo | reverse complement strand
ATGAAACACTGTATTACCAGTAATATGGACACTATTCCCGGTAATAGTCGGGACTATCCAAAAATGCCCGAAAATGAAACATTGTATTACCAGTAATACAGACTCTATTACCGGTAATAGAATGCACTGACCGAAAATTCGTGTTTTCTACAGATTTTCTCAAACTTCCTTTTTTTTTAAGTTCTAAACCAACACTCAAGCTTATAAATCACCAAAAACAAGTCATACACGCATAAGAGAGGTACGAGATCCCTACCTAAAGTGTGGGATCGAAGGATTTGAGCTTCAAAAGCAAGCCTTAACTCCAATAGTGGATGAACTTAAAATAAACTCTCTCCAAGCGAAAATAGCGCGATCTATCACCAAATATTCACCAAATGCAAAAGGAATATGAAGGATCTTAAGGGATTTTCAGAGTTCTAGCAAGATTTGAGAGATGGAGTTTGAGAAATATCACACACACACGCCTCTTTGGAACCCAACGGGGAAGGAGAAGAAGAAGAGAGAGAAAAGCTGAATTTTTTGCTAAAAAATCTGATGTAAGGCTTTTAAAGCCTCAATTACACTTACATCCCCCAAGTGTAACACATATTATTCACAAGCTCTTATCTAACATACACCACACATAAATCCCAAATCGTTATATGTGCATAAAGTGTAATAAATCACTTGTTAAATTAAATTTTCTAGGCAATTTATAAAAAAAATTTCCGGGTTCTCACATGCCTCCAAGGCTGTCGAGGGTTCATGACGTATTCTATGTGTCCATGTCGCGTAAGTATGAACCCAATGCATCACACGTGTTAGATTGGGCTAAATTGAAAGTTGAGGACGATATAACTTATGAGGAGAAACCGATGAATATCTTAGACACCTGAGAGTAGGTTTTGCGTGGTAAAACTATCTTGTTCGCCAAAGTGTTGTGGCATCATCATGGGATCGAGAAAGCTACATGGGAGTGAGAGTCCGAGTTTCGTTCTGAGTATCCAAATTTGTTTCACCCTCGAGGCACCAATTTCGATGACGAAATTTCTCAAGCGAAGAAGGTTATGAGGACTGAGGTTCGACCTCTTGTTTTTATTATTTTAGTTATTCGAGTATTCGTGGTTTTGAATTTAATATTCTGATTGTGACCTTATTTTAATGGTTTAGAACGTTGGGGTCCGATGCAGGGGTGTTAGAGACTTGAAGGGGGTTAGTGTAATTAATCAAATTTTAAGAATTAGAAAACCCTAAAATCAGTTTATATTAAAAATTTGCAGCTTTCTTATTAAGAGATCTCTAACCCTAAAAATTTCAGGAAGGAGAACGGGTGCCTAGACGGAGGATTCGTGCGATGGGATCAACTAAAGAGTTGTAGAGGGTATTGAGAGCTTTACATAGAGTCCAAGAACAGCCTCATACACGGAGAGTTTGTGGACATTTCGAGCACTTTACCGTTTTTGTGTTTTTATCATTTGAGATAAGATTTTATATTGATTTACATTGAAATATTGCACAGACTATGTTTAATTAGATGGTATTTATGTGGTTTTTGACGTATGTTAGTATTATGCATGTTTTGTGGTGATTTCGTATGTATTGGACAGATTGGTTGCAAAAACAAAGGCAAAAAAATCAGTCTGTTTAACAAAACAGATTCTAAAAATTTAACTAAGCCGCTCGAGCGAGTTATAGGCTGTTCGAGCGACCTCCTTAAATTTTTGACAATTTGTTTTGGATAGTAGGCTTGTTTAGGCCGCTCTATTGAAAAATAGAATATAGATTTTTGTACACTCAGCCTATTTCTTACATTTCGGTCCGCATGGGATTACTGTTTTGAGTCTGATTTTGACTAGTAATGGTACATATGAGCATGCATGACATTGGATACCGGGTAGAGGATGACTTGTCGGTCTGGTAGCTTGTAAACTCTACTAGAGTCTTTGCGATTCCTTTGGTGAGAAATCACGAAACAACAAGGTAAAGAGGTGGCTCAACGGTCGGAGTGGCTCACGAACTTTATGATAGGGTCCCCGATGTGGGCAGCTTACAGTGCAAGACCGTCAAAATTCTGTATGAGTCACATGATAGTATCGTGCGTGTTAGTTGGTGATTTATATTATCGTTGTGCACATTATATTATTGAATATGGACATGCTTTATTCACTATTTTGACGTTGTCAGTATGATTTTCTACTCGAGCTCTAGCTTATATTTTTCTGTAAGCTAACAATTTACAGATGATGATATGAAACAAATGACCTAAGCTTTAATTTTGGAAGATGGTTCATCATGATAGATAGGATTTTCATTATTAGCAATACTTATGTTTAGATATTCAGTTAGAGGTTTTGAGAATTTATTTATTTATTTATTCATGCAATGTGGGTATGTTTCAAATTAGTTTATGTTCAGATTAGTTGATGGATTAATTGTTCTATGTTGGACGATTGGTTGGGGTTTGGTATCAGGGCATGGTTCGAATACCTAAAGCCGTCGTTAGGGTCCTAAAAGTCTAGAGGTCTACATGATTATGTAGAATTATGCATTAGATTGTTATGACTTGTCTTCAGACGTTCCATGCAACTACTTGTGAAATCTAGTTAGAAAATGCGCTTGATCACTGTATCTTTTGGTTGGAGGTTCAGGAAAGTTAATTGGAATATCGGTTTGACTTTCTTAAAGACATGACTTAGTATGTGTTTTACATGCTTATCTGTGTATATATGTCGACTAGTTTGTGTTGATGACAAGTCTTATCCTTTTCTGTAGTAAGATGCCACATCGTAGAGTTCAAGGTTGGGGCAGGGGTGCTACTGTAGAGGCACCAGATCTTGCTATCGGAGAGGATGCCATGAGAACTATGGCTGAGGCCATACAACAAATTAGCTCAGAACAACCAACCCAGGAATGACTTACCCTATCATTTTTAGGTACCTAGCTAGGAGTTTAGCATGGAGTGTTTGAAGTGCATGAGATGATGCATCATTTTGGAGAGCTATATTGATAGTGTCATTTTGTATTTCATAAATTTATTTTGAAAGGTATAATGACTTTACACATTCTATATCTATTTTGGGAAGCTTACCTTCTTATTATGAAAAGGGAAGAGGGGCAACCTATCTTACTAATAATAAGAAATGGGGTGAGATAGGCAACAGGTAGCTTGCTTCCAAGCCTGCCGGTGCAAAGGGCTCAGACCCCGGGCTCGGGGTGACGTTGAGATCCAACCTTGGGGTGGTGATTAAAGGATATAAACGTTTAACTTTGATTTTTCAGTGAATATATGTATCAGGCTGGGAATTGCTCATTTTTATGTAATACTCTGAAATTTGGATTTGGTATTATTTTCATGGATGAACAGATTTAGAGACATTGGGCTTATATTTGAGTATTTGTGAGATTTTAATTATAGTAAATGGTGATTATATATGTTTAAAATTGAGGGCGTGACAACTTAGTATAAGCACAATAAGTTAGAATACCTCAAGATCGTGGGGAGACACTTAGTCTCATGGGTTCAAAAATTGGTTGCATTTTGGCATCGTTTGAGTGTGCTTGGGTGCATAGCATTGATTGACATTGCATTCTCTAATTGCTTAAGAGTAGTGTAAGGTTGTGGACCCTTCTTGGGGAATCACTTTAGGTGTTGGCTTTGTTTTGTTGATGAGGGTGAATCGGTGATAGTGTGACTTGTGATTGTCTTTTCTTATATTGTAGATGCTTCCAAGGCATGGAGTTGGACGCCGGGTGGGGGTTGGGGGGGGGGGGGGGGGGGGGGTCGTGTTCGTAACCGTGGGGTGTTCTTAGATGAAAAGGTGAGTCAACGAGTAGAGAGCCTGTGTAGGGATGCAAATGTGAGGGTTGAACGGAACGTGGAGCCACCGGTTGTTCTGGGTATGTTTGCGAGGGAGCTTATTGCGACACTCACCGAATCCAACTTGTTGAACACAAGAGTTAGAGTGAATGTTACTAATCGAACCCTTGACGAAATAAGGGAATTCCGGCGTTTGAATCTGTCTCAATTCAATGGTAAGGGTGGTGACTAACTTGTAGATAGAGAAAGAGGTGGATGAAGTAAGATTAGGAAAAAAGATAAGAAAAAATCCAAACGTGCTCTTATGAATTATTCATTCATTTTTATGTTTATTTTTAAACAGTTCTATTTTGGAAATATTAGGAAAATAGTAAAAAATTTAAAATCTGAGATTAACAGAAAATTCTTCCTAGTGGTTAAAAACATTAGAAAAATTCCAAAAATAGTGAGTTTGAAAATATTACGTTTTGAAAATCGTTTAAAAAAAGCCCATCTAATTACAGTATAATTTAAAATCTGAGTTAATTTTTATTGTTGGATCAAAACGATATGGACTGTTTTTGTGAAAATATATTTAAATTTTAGCTGTTAGAGTGAATCGATCCTACCACACCGTATTATAGATACGTCTTGTACTGTATAGATAGTTAACTAATGATTAGTTTGAGTAGTTATTGAGATGATTAAGGGCCTAATTCGCTGATGGGTTATTGGGTGTGTTAACTAACATAAGGGTTAATTAAGGTTGGGCCCACGATGGTGATTGGAAATTTTTTTGGGCTTGCCTTAATTAACAATGGGGTAATTTAACACAGCTGCCGTTGTGTTAAATAGCCTTACCCCCAGGCTAACTAAGGAGGGGGGCAAAAATTACACAAATGCCCACATAAATCCTTTTGTTATTTATATGTTATAGGTATATATACACATATACATATAAATATGTGTATATATAGTATATACATACATATATATACATGTATAATACTTACGTATAATATATTGTATACTATACAGTATATTATTGTAATTATATTTATGTAAGTGTCTATGTACGCGTATATATATACACACTTATAAAAATATAATTACATATAATATTCTGTATAATATATTCAGATAAGTATATTTATGTAAATATATATATATATATATATTTACATATACTTGTATATATACATATAAGTACATAGATGTAAGTATTATGTATATATAGTCCTCTTTTAATAAGAGATTCCTTATTTTGTTACGGTGCAGACTTTCTATTTTGTGATCAAATTTTAATAATCTGAACCGTTCAATGTGTTCAAAACATATTTTTAAGTGTACGTGCTAGAAATTGGCTCAAAATAATATCAAAAAGGGTTTGATCTAAATAATTTTTGATAAACACTGATAGAAATAGTTTTATGAAAAATTAAATGGATCAAACATTTTCGGATATTATTTTGAGTTGATTTTTTGTGGGTACCCTTAAAAACATGTTTTAAACACGTTGAACGGTTCGGATCATTATAATTTGATCAAGAAATAGGAAGTCCGCACCGTGACAAAATAAGGAATCCTTTATTAGAAGCTCATATATATATATATATGTAAGTGTGTGTGTATAACGTATTCAATACATATGCTTGTATATATACGTATAAGTATATAGATGTAAGTATTATGTATATATATGAAAGTGCGTGTATAATATAGATGTAAGTATATATATACCGTATATATTATACATATAAGTGTGTGTACATATATATACACTACTTATAAGTATATATATTTATATACTTATAAGATAATTATATATAAAATTATGTATAAGGATATATATACATATATATTATTTTTAAAATAATACATTAAATACATGACGAGGGTTAAAAATATTTTTTGACAGTTTAACACTTTTTTTTATTGTCTAACACATCTAAATTAATTCTCCATCCAATCACTGTGTTATTTAACACATCTTTCTTAAAAATCATATAAATGTGGCTCACTTCATCTTATTTAATACATCTGTCTATTTAACATACACTTTTTATTTAACACGCTAAAATTAAGGTGGCATCCAATTGGGCGCTATGAAATTAGTAAGTGGGTTAGAAAAAGGAAAGAAAAATCGATGGCCTGTATAATTGACTGCGCGGTGTTTTTTTTGGTATAAAAGGGGTGATTTGCTCCTTTGGGATGCTGAACATTTTATTTTTACGAAGTAAAATAGAATCGGGATTTCTTTGCAAATTGTTCAAGATCAGATTTCCTTCATCATTCACAGAAATTCCACACCTTTTAAGAAAAGGAATTATTTTAGTAAAAACATTTCCCCGAACCCTGCCCTAAATCTATTTCACAATTTCATTACAGTCACTCGTTCCGTATACCATGGACTCCTCCGCAATTCTTCATTTGTCGTCCTCATCAATCTTCAATCCGTATTTCAAAACCTATCGACCAGCTCTTTCCCAACGTACTTACTCACCAAAATCCCTTACAGTTAAGGCCTCAACTTCTCTGGATTATGGAAAGACATCCATTGCTGATGTATTAATGAAGGTGAGTAACGTCCACAATTTGTGCTATTAGGTTTTGAACTAATATGGTTCAAATTTTAATGCGAGTATCACTAGCGAGGAATACTCAACAATTCGGCTTTTATGGACAAATTTGTAGTCCAATTGCTGGTGTCCGGTTACGATTCTGATTCTCTGAATGACAAGATGGGGTGTGTACACGCCATAAGTCTGCTATGAAAAATATTATGAAATCAGAACTTAAGTGTTCGAAATTCTAAGACTGAAGCAGTTGAGAGGGGCTGAATCATCAAAAACTGAAGCAACTGAGAGAGGATGAGAATAAAAAACTGAAGCAGTCTCTTAGGTACTTTTGGGATGTGTTCTTAGCAACTGAGGGATCAAATTAACACTCAGGTTAAAAAATGATGAAATGTGTTCTTTACTTTGTAGCTCCTTTAGATAATCCTCCCCATCAATAAAGTTGATAGATACACAAAATAATTCCCTTACATGTGCTATGTAATGTATCTATATGTACTCACGGATTAAGAAGTATTTCACTTTGTGGATTTCCAACCAGTTCTTTGTGGTATAATTGTGCCGGTTAAGTGCATCCATTGACTTAGATACTTGTCCGTGTTGAACTCTAAAATGATAAAGCAAACTGAAATTGTGTAACTGTCCGAGGGAATTGTAAGTGGCATAGGTAGCACTACCCATCTTGGGTTCATATAAGAATCAAAAGTTAAGAGTCAAACAATTGAAGCGCTGGAAATGAAATCACTCCTATTTGGCACTAAAACTGATGGTTTTGGTAGAAGAATAATAATAGTTCTTATTTCTTTCAAGAGAGACAATTACGATATAAATAGTAGAGGAAGGCCACCAAATTAGGAAAGCCACAAAATTAGTAGATTTGAGAAAACAGGTAACATAAACTCCTAGAATTTTGAAATATTAATTTCAGATTTTATTCCCTAAAAATCCGACACCCCCCCTCAAGTTGGTTCATATCTATTATGCCCAACTTGCTTACAAAGAGCTAAAAAACAGGTCTGAAAAGTCTTTTGGTGAAGATATCAGCTATTTGTTGTGTAGTAGGAACAAAAGGCATGCAAACAACTCCACTATCAATCTTCCCTTTTATGAAAAGTGGATGGCATAGGTGCCATCTGACACCTTATGTAGGACCAATTACCAATGGTCAGTCATGTATGAGACACAATTGATGTATTTTTTAGATGATATTATACCATATTGGATGGGTATCTCCATGTTATTCCTCAGTGCTCTCCTAATCCAATCGACATTAATTGGGTTTTTTTTGCACGGTAATGGTCATCACTTGATTACTGAAAGATTATATTTTAATCCTTATTTTGTTACTCAACTTTTGAAATCATTTCTTGGTTTGTTTTTTATTCAGCCAAATAACTGGCCATGGAAATTCAAGGATACATTTATCAACGTTTACTACGAAGAACATGAGAAGGAAAGCACTGTTCCTACTAAGAATATCCTTATGATACCAACAATTTCCGACGTTAGCACTGTCGAAGAGTGGAGATCAGTGGCTAAAGACATTATTCAACGAGTTGGGAAAGTAAATTGGCGGGCTACTATTGTTGATTGGCCTGGTCTTGGTTATTCTGATAGGCCAAAGCTGGATTACAATGTTGATGTCATGGAGAAATTCCTGGTCGACTTCATGAATGCACCAAATAGTCCTGTAAGCTGCCTAGGTGGGTATAACTACTATTTTTATTTGCCTTGTGTATCTCAGCCACATCTTGTACGGTCCTCTGGTTTGTCTTGGTTTGGTTTTATGCACTTTTGATTATACATGTTTGCATCGGTTATGATGACTCCAATTGTGCTCTCAGGATCAACCTTAAGTGACAACAGTGCTGGTTATCTGCGTCCTTGTTTTGCAGTCCTCCGCATGCACTTACTTTCCTGCATCTCTGTGTCTACCTGTTTAATCCAATTCTCTTGAAATTATTAATTACAGACCATGAATTAATAGTTATGTTGATTTTACTACCATTAACCGCTAATTTTACATGTTCTAAATAGTTGCTTGCTATAGGGAACTAGAATGGCAAGAAAATCCGTATCACGGAGCTAACTGCAAGGTCTTTTTATATTCCACTGGTATTGAGCTTGAATTGGTAATACATCGGGATCCAATTCACGCTTATATGTTAATTCTAACGGTTTTATTTTTTCTAAGCTATCTCTATCCTTTCGCTTCATGTTAAAGAGAAATTGTGGGTCCTGAGTAGTCTTTTTGTTAGCATTGTCATTGAACTAATACATCCACAAATTTTATGTTGCTTCATGGAGGCTTTTGGGGGTCTAATGAGTATTGAAGTTCAGGGGTTGGCTTTTAGCCTCTTGCTAAAAGTATTTTCCTTGTGAATTTAATAGAAAAGTCAGTGTCCTCGTGCTTTTGTTCTTCTTCTTACGAAGCTCCATAAAGATTTCTAGTAAATTGCTATTTATGTTTGTCCTGGCTGGTTTATGTTTAAGTGTGCTAGAATTCAAGATTAAAGCACAAAGTATTCAGATTATTGGGAGAAAAATTTGTGGGACGGTTTCTCAATGGTAAAGATGGTTGGGTCGCACGGTAAAAGTTCCAAAAACACTAATGATGTTGTGGATAAGGATATTATTCATTTTTGGATGACCATACATCTCTACTCTATTGCATCTCTTATGTAATTTTTGGTGTCCACCATTCTTGTTGTAGGTAAAACTAACTCTGTCCACCATTCTTCTTGTAGGTAAAACTAACTACTGAATTTCACTTCTACTCTTTATATTAATGCTAGTTTAGCTCTTTGATGTATGGCTTTGTCTCTTTTCCTTTAGCTTTAAGCTAAGAAGCACTAGCACTTAAAAAAGGGTGAGGCGTACTCTTTGGACATTCTCAGACCCGTGTCTGATACTTTTTGTTCTCTGTCCATAATTAGAAAATAAAATCTTTATTCGAATGCATGTCTGACACACTCTTTGTAATGTGTCCGAAAATTATTTTTTTTTTGGTAATCCAACATTTTATTAAAGAACAAACAATACAAAGAACAGGAAGGGCTTACCCTCCGATTTACAAGAGGTGCTAGCTACAAACTATTTTTGCATACAAATTGCAATAGAAATAAGAATTTGCCTAGAGTGGCATAGAGCAAGTTTATAGAAGAAGGATTTCAGAAGAGAATTGAGAACCTTTGATTCTTACATCAAACCTAATTTTATGAAACACACTTGACATTGGTCTTTGAATACCTTGAAGAACTCTGCAATTTCTTTACTGCCAAATATAGTACACCATGCCCGCCCAAGCTATTTTCCTTATGATGTTGTGGAAGAATTTCCCACTGAATGTCCTAATGAGCCAGCTAACTTCACTAGGCCAGGAATGTTGACGCTTGGAGATACCACAGAGAGCAAACTTGCTGCCAAACTGATCTGGAAAAGGGGCAGCTAAGGAAAAGATGGGAAAGGCTTTTATTTTCAATCTGGCATAGAGGGCAAGTAGGGGAGATTCGAATACTCCCAACTTATAACGTTATCCTTGGATCTTAGACTGGCTTTAATTGCCAGCCAAAGAATAAAGCAATGCCTTGGAATAGAATTGGAAAAACCAGACTAAGTGATGTCACATGTACCATAGGTGAATGAGTCCTTACGGCATCGCATGTGGCCACAACTTCCTTTAGAGAAGAGGGAGAAGCTGACCATTTGATTTGGCCACGCATTCTGCTTGAATTGAAGGTGGGACAGGGCGAAGTCCATTGGTCATTTAAATGATACAAGAGAGTTTAGCATCAGTTGGAATCCCTGGGGAGGCCATTATTCTATGCCCAAAGATGGTACTCGAGAGGGCCTTGAGGGAGCCAGTTATCATGCCAGATAAACGTGTTGTTCCCATTTCCAATAATGTGCTTGACAGGAGGTCTAGCAATGGATCGAAGCTTAAGAAGTTTAATCCTGGTCCATGAGCAATTGATGGAATCTTTTGAGTCCAAAAACACCTACCTTTAATCAGAATATCAGATACTGGTAGCACCATTTAACCCACATATACTGATGCATAGAACAAATAGACAAAGTGTGCCTAAGAAAAGAGGCATAATACCACTCTTTGAACCTTCTTAGACCATGGCTGCCTTTTTTTTGGAAGACAAAACACTTGCCAAAGCAACTTTGGTAGAATGAGAATAGGATTCAACCAGTCCACAGAAAATTCCTAAAAAGCTTTTCAATATGCAGACGTACCGAAGTAGGAAGAATAAAATGCATATTTTAATACACTTGAAACTAAACAGAACTGATTTGGTGAGCTGGAGCCTGCCAGCATAGGATAAGAATGTATTTTTCCATCCCTTTGATTTTGGATGCAGTTTTAGTTATAACGCTATTACGATCCCTTACAGAGAGCTTACCAGAGATGAGGGGTACTCCAACATACCTAACAGGTAGCTTCCTCAGCTGGAAACCCAGAATATTACAGAGAATCACCTTATTTTGACCATCAATCCCAGACATGTAGATCCTACTCTTATTCTTATTAGGTAGGAGGCCTGAGAACTTATGGAATTCCATAAGGGTATTAGAAACAATGGAGAAAGATTGAGAATTAGAAGCACAAAGGATAAAAAGATCATCTGTAAATATATGATTGATACCAAGGTCCTATTCAGTGTAATAAGAGAATTCAATTTTCTAAAATCCTTGAGAAGAATTCCATAACCAAAATAAAGAGGTGGGGGGACAGAGGATCTCTGCCTTAAACCTTTAGCATCAGAAAAGAAACCTTCCAAACAGCCATTGAGGGAAATAGAGTATTTAGGGGTTGTGATACAAGTAGTTATCCACTTTCTGAATCTAAAAGGGAGCTGAAAAGCCTCAAGAATATCCAAAATAAGCTGCCATGATATATAATCAAGGGCCTTCATTATATCAATCTTCATAGCAATTCTTGGAGATGTGCCTTGTCTATGATAATTCCTAACCGACTCATGCATTAGCAGAACTTGATCAGAAATTGATCTTCCTGAGATAAAAGCAGCTTGGCAAGAACTGACCAACAAGTGAATTAACATTTTTATGCCTAGTAGTAATGACCTTAGAGATTCTCTTATAAATAACATTGCAGCGGGAGATAGGTTTGTATTCCCTCATGCTACTAGGGCTAGGAACTTTAGTAATCAAAGAGATGGATGTAGCATTAAAAGCTCCAAGAAGATCACCAGTAGAAAAGAAGGATTTAATAGCTGCCAGAATGACAGAACCATAATATGCCATGCTTTCTTGTAAAAACATGAGGTATAACCATCAGGCGAGTATTTTTATTATAGAATCAATAATAGCACAGTCAAGCAGGGAAAGATGATGATCAGAAAGAGAAGGATTAATGAGATTCTTGACTCTAGATCCAGCAATTGGATATGGATTACAGGAGCCAAGCATACCTTGAAAATGGCTAACAACAATGTTTTTGACTTGTTCATAATTGTCATGTCTGGTACCTTGTGGCTCATTGATAGATAAGATCTTGTTTCTGGCACTATGAACAGAAACCTTCTTATGGGCTTAAGATGTGTTTTGATCCCAAACTTGATCCAGTTGATTCCAGCTTTCTGTTTGTAAAAAGCTTCTTCAACCATTATGAGATCCGTGTAGGTAGTGAGAGCAATCTTTGCATCCCTAATAAGAGCAGAAGGATTAGGGTAAGTTTGAAGCTCCTGCTAAGCCTGTCAAGATTGGCTTTGGCTACAATAACCCTCTCAAGTGTTACACTGCAATTTCTCCTGGACGGTTTGGTGCTGTATACTTGAATGGTGGAAGGTGTCCTGGGTAATGCCTCGTTCTGTGGATCAATTGCGAACAGATCGCCCTGGACCTAAATTCAACAAGGTGGAAAGAACCCTATGGCTAGCATCCATTTATGACCATTTGGTCGGTGTGGCTGGCGCGAAACAATTTGATGTTCCGGAACACGAAGATCCGAGCAGAAGATTTGGAAGAAATTGTCAAAGTCAGAGCTGCCTCCTGGGCTAAGATCAAACTCAAAATCATGCACTGCACAGTGCAGGATATAGTGCGACGCTTGGAAGGTATTCATCAATGATAGGAGATCTCAGTGGATTGAGGGCTAACATGAACAGGGTTCCAGTGCTATTTTAGCTACTTATTTTGTTTTTTTTTTCTTTGTCGTAAAGTTTTTGTTGGTAGCTTACCAACTAGAGTTTTCTTTGGCTTGGGATTCAAGTGGTTTGTCACTTGAATCCAACTTAATCACTATAACTTGTTGCCTTGATTAGTTATACAATTCTTTGCTTAGCAAAATAAAGTGTTACTATAGGTAGAGGCATTTAAGGCTTTTAGCTCAGTTTCAGATTTTTAAGCTTAGAGAACAACTGAAACATTGGTTCACCCCTGGTTTTGCCAAACCATAGAAACAATATTTTCAAAACTAGGGTGCTTAACCCAAATATTGAAAAACTTGGAGCGTTTTTAGCCAAGAGGGGGGTTTTTCCGTGACCATAACTAAACCAGGGGAGTGATCTGAAATACAAGGGGGAAGAAAGTTAACCTAGAGTTAGGAAAGGAAAAATCAACCATTGACAATTTCCCAAAACACTTTCCAGTTTACTGAAATTATCCCATCCTCATGTTTGTTGCACCAAGTGAAGAAATAGCCTTGCGATGAAGATCCAATACATCAAGACTTTCCAAACAATTGTTGAAATCCTGGGTAGCCCTTCTGTCAATTCAAATGCCTCTTTTTTTTCTTCCCATTTTCATGCTTAACAACATTAAAGTCACCAAGAAGAAGCCAAGGCTCACTATCAGAAATGGAAAGCAAGGGCGAATCAGCAAAAAGCGGAGTTCTATAATTTCTTCTATTAGCGCCATAGACTAGAGAAACAGTAAAGCGAATTCTCAGCTGCTTATGGCTGATTGCAACTGTAACTTCTGAACATTCAGAAGCATTAAGGACTTGAACATGTAGAATAGACATATGGAATAATCCTGGCTATGTCACCATTAAGGAAGTTTCCATAAGTAGTCATAGAGGTAGATATTACTACAAATAGAAGAGAAATTGACCTTTCTTACTTTAGTTTCAACGAGGTCGAGGAAGTCCACTTTCGACTTAACCAAAAACTTAGAAACTGCATACTGCTTTGAGGGGTTATTAACACCCCTGATGTTCCAAGAGCCTAGATTCATCTAAACTTAGGAGGCATCCTGGCCCTAGCAGGAACAACAGTCTTCTTGCCCTTACTGTGTGAAGGGCTGTTAATCGTAGAGTTTTGAAGTTGAATGTTTGTACTGTTACCCTTCTTATCGCCCATTCTTCCTTTGAGAAAAGGAAGGAGAACGAGGAGCTTCATTTATATCATCTTTATTTTCTTGGTCAGGCTTAGACATATCCTCCGTACAGTAGCTGACAAAATGGGCCAAGGCACCAAACTGGTTGGGGTTGGTAATACCAATAACAGCAGAAGAATGAGGCTCCTTAGCAACAGGAGAAGATATAGTAAAAGGAGTATCTGTAGGCATAATTGGAGCTGCAATTGTAACTGGAGCTGTAGGGAGAGAGACAGGAATAGAGACCTCGCCATGTCCAACAGAAGAGACAACTGTGTCAGCTAAGTCTAGGGAACCAGTAGCTTTAGGCCTCCATTCTTGTGTTACAATCTTAGGAAAATTAGCACTCTTGTGGCAAAAAGGAGTTACATTGATCACATTTTGATGCAAGCCGTTCATATTCAATTCACTGGGAATACTTAAACCCGTCAGGACTGTGAATTTCTGCAGAAGTAGGGAAAGAAGAAGTAGAGGAGACTTCAACACATATTCGAGCATAAGCTAATCCTTTCCTTTCAGCTGTGACATTATCTGTAAATAAAGGTTTACCAATGACACTGGAAATTTTGCTTTGGGTACTAGCACTCCAAGGTGCAATTTGAGTTTTGGTAACCGAATCCAAATTGGAATGGAAGTAATGTTGTCACCATCATACGTACCAGTTGAATACCAAGGCTTAAGAAACAGGGGCTTATGATTATAGGACCAAGGCCCTAGCCCAAGAACTTTTTGTGTGGCTTCATCACTACAGAAGTTAAAAATGAAAAGGCCAGGTTCCAATGCAAATACATCCACCACACCAAAAGTGCACTATTTATGCTGAACTAAATTTTCCATGACTTAAACGGTACTTCTATGCCGGTCTTAGCAAAAAAGGAGAAAAAGAGCATTCTTCCACCTATCCAATTCTAGATCAACCTTCTCATGAGAAAAAGAGATAGATGGGCTGGAATCAAGACTTGAAGGAGGAATAAAATCGAAAGTAAGCCCATTAACTTTGAGGCAGTTAGATTGAAAAAGTTGGGCTCATGGACAATATCTTGGAGGTCCATTACCAGGATTTTATCGTTAAGAGCGCCATACTCACCTGATCCGGTAGGAATAGGCCCAAAGAGGTTATGCCCAGAGGAACTAGGCCCAAAGGAACTCATACCAGCCAAAGGCGGAAAATCACACACCAGACTTCCTAAATATGTAATCTACATTTCCTAGACACGGTAAAATTTGATTATTAAAAAAAAATTCAAAATTTGACATATCAATATGGTATATGAAGTTGGAAAATAATAATTGCTATAACCATCATATTTAAATTCACTCAAAGTTTGCATTGAGATTTCTTCGGGATTCATAACGTAGTTTTTTAGAATTTCTTGAGTCTAATGTCGATCTAGATTCTTAATAAAGTATTATATCTTATCTATTGTTCTAATTTGGGACATGTATTTACGATGACACATGTATATATAACAATAAAGTTTGATGTATATAACTGAATGTATCCCCAACTTTGCCGTGTCCTACATTTTAGTATATAGCGTATCTGCATGTCCGTGTTGTGTCGTATTTGTGTCCCGTGCTTGTATCTAAGTCCCTTATGTGTGTCTTTGCTTCTTAAGTTATCAGTCTTCCAGTTCTTTCGTTACAAATCACCTTGTTTCGTAGTACTTGGGCAACAATTCCAGCATCATCAGTTAGTGTGCTTGTGTTATATTTCTCAGGATAACTCTTGTTGTCAAATGTCCTCTGTTTTGCTTGCTAATATTTATGCTCATTTGTGACAGACAATGATTTAGTGGTCTTTGGCGGAGGGCATGCTGCTACAATAACAGTTAGGGCTGCAAAAAAAGGTTTAGTGCGGCCAACTGCCATTGCTGCTGTTGCACCCACCTGGGCTGGGCCCCTCCCTATCGTTTTTGGTCGAGATTCTACTATGGAATCAAGGTACTCTAAACTAACATCTCCTTGTCTGGGTGGACAACGTGTCAACATGCTCCACTGGTGTTCAAATTCTTATACTTTGTGCTCGCTTCCTAAATCTCGAGTATACCTTGCTATGTATGGCACAAAATGATATGCGACTGTGGAAACTATGTAGTTTTCTTACTAGCTGACCTTTTGACCATATTCTTGTTTTTGCGTTATCTAATTCCATACCGTGTGTCTAATAGGTGAGATCTTTCACTTGAGCCCTTGGTTAATTGGCCAACCCTATTGGTCTGATCTTTGCCCTCAACATGGCTCATTTTCTTCGACTTCCTATTGAGATATGAGCCAAATTTTGCAGAAACAAATTTTCATTTGATTAATTTACTTGACGAGCTAGATCTCGCCTTCCTTCTTATTTTGGCTAAATAAACAGGTATGGGCTTCTTAGGGGAACCCTGAGGGCTCCTGCTGTAGGCTGGATGATGTACAATGTGCTTGTAAGCAACGAGAACACAATCCAATCTCAATACAAATCCCACGTTTACGGAAATCCTGAAAATGTAACTTCTTCCATTATTGAGAGCAGATATGCTCTTACAAAACGGGCTGGGGCCCGTTACGTGCCTGCCGCTTTCTTGACTGGTCTACTAGACCCTGTTAAGTCGCGAGAGGAGTTTGTTGAACTCTTTGAAGGATTGGAAGGGAGAATGCCAGTTCTAGTTGTGTCTACTTTGGGTGCTCCCAAGAGATCAAAAGCAGAAATGGAAGCTCTCAGAGAAGCCAAAGGAGTGTGCAAGTTTGTTGAAGTCCCAGGTGCCCTTCTCCCACAGGAAGAGTACCCAATTCTTGTTGCAGAGGAGCTTTACAGGTTCTTGCAGGAAAAAATTGAACTGTAAGGCTTGAAAATGAATAATTCAGAAGTTTTAGTTCTCAAAGGAGCAGAGTTAAATGGTTCTTATGCTTCTTAATACAGTTGTACCCACGATTATTGGGTGCAAACACTTGGTAATTGTCATTGTATCAGAGGATTTTATACGGCTGCTAAATATGTTTTTCGGACCAAAATATGTAAAAGCCACTGTATAAACCATCGTCGGCTGTATTGAGTCCAAATGATTAAATGGAAGAAGGTTAGATTTTCTTTAATCATCATCTCCTGTAGTTTTTATTCCTGTTTTCTGAAACTTATTTTTCTTAGTCACGGAATAGCAAACTAGAAAAGGTATCGGCATCTTCTGTAGAGTGAATGATTTTCTTGGTGATGATTATGTTGCTCTAATCTCCAAACTAGTTTTCTGTTTGTATTTTGCCTGAAGCAAAGAACAAGATATGTTATACGGGGTTTGAATAGTTAGATTTGATGTTCTGGAATTTGGTTCCAATTTAAGGTGCTCGGATTTACTTACGGTTGAATTCTACAGTTATATTGACGAGAGGGAAGGTGTGAAGCAAGCTTTTCATTGATCATAATCTCTTTTGGTAGAGTATTACTAGGTGGCAAGAACATACTAATTTTATCAGAGTTCTGGTACATGGTACATAGCGGTGGATTCAGAAATTTCATACAGGAGGACAACTTATTTAGAATAAATTTGAAAAAAATTCTCACAAGTCACACTGCAATATAATGAGAGCGAACTTAACTTAAACATTCATTATCGAACAAAAAAGTTCTAACATTAACAAAAAAGTTCTAACATTAAAAATTTCAAAAACTTAGAAATATAAGCACAAAAAATAGAACATTTCTCCTTGAAAAGTTTTGCAATTGACCTCGACAAGTTTTCATATTTTGAAAGTTTTGCTAATTACATTATTATCAATCTCGTAAAAAACATCTCTTTCTATGTATACCACTAAACTATTATTTAATCATTGATCATTTATTCGGTTACACAATCGATTCTTCACAATATTCGTCATTGAAAAAACTCTTTCAACAGTAGCAGTCGCAATTGGTAAGATCAACACCCGTTTGGTTTCCAATATCTGGCTTGAAAAGATAACGGCAAAGACAAAACACAACATTTTTTGCTATACTATACTCTAAGCACGTACGAAACTCACCAAACCATTCTGAATTAAATCGTCGCTTCTTATTTACAAATTGTGTCTGTGGAAATTTGTGGTCATGAGGTTGAAAGGGACTCTTTTGCAAATAGTGCCTCCGAATTTGGTCTTACTCATTAAGACCATAATCACTAATTTTGGGTCGTAGTTCATGATCGGCTTGAAGGTTGTTCAAATTAATTTCAACAAGATTTTCTCTTGGTGGTCAAGAATTATCATCCTCCTTTTTCAAATTAACCACCACCTCTACTTTAGCCAAACTAATTTCAACACGATTTTTTTTTGGTGGTCAAGGATTATTATCCTCCTCCAAATTAGACATTGTCAACTCATCTACCCGTAATATGCGTTTGAAATATTTTTCCATGACTAACTGTCAAGAGAACAAATTGAAGGCATTAAGAAATAAATAATGGAACAAAACACTAACAACAATACAAAACAATGAACAAATACTAAATATATTCCAATTCTTACAAGTTGCAAACAAATATTGAACTAGGATCCTTTCATCGAATTCAAAACTCTATCAAATAAACAAATCCTAATTCATCGAAAAAGAAAATTGAATGCACCATCTTGACTTGTGAAGGATTGTAAATATATAATTTATAGTCTATAAACAGAAAAAACCAAAGTAAAAGTGTTTTGTAATTGTCCCAATATGTTTACTTATTTAGTATTTGTTTTGTTAGTGCTTAGGCACACTCCAGTAAAGTGTCTCAAGACTCTAAGAGTCAAATGATTTACAGACAATGGCGGATTTAAAAATTTCATATAAGAGTGTCACGTATTTAGGATAAACTTAAAAAAAAGTCTCGCAAGTCACACTGTAATATAATGAGAGCAAATTAACTTAAACATTCATCACCAAGCAACAAAATTCTAACATTAAACATTTCAAAAGTTTAGAAACATAAGCACAAAAAAATAGTATACCCCCCCCCCCCCCCCCAAAAATAATTTTACAATTGACCTTGACGAGTTTTTATCTTTTAAAAGTTTTCCATAATTACATCATTATCAATCTCGTCAAATATCTCTTTCTATGTATACCACCAAGCTATTATTTAACCATTGATCATTCATTAGGTTACGCAATCAATTCTTCACAACATTTATTGCTGAAAATACCTTTTTAACAATAGTAGTCGCAATCAGTAAGATCAACATCAAAGTCAAGAGCAAGTAAACTAAGGGATATACTTTTTTTGTCCCTGTCTCTACCATTTTTCTTGAAAGATCACTAAGTTTATTCAACCTCGAGAAATTATCATTAGATCGCATATCAAAAATATACGTATCGAGCTGATTAGAAAGCACCATAAGCTTTACTAGAGAAAATTCTTGCAGATAAAACTCAGCAAGGTGAATCAATTTATCCGTATCAACATTAGAAAAGTAGTTAGATGGGTTCAAACATGCCACAGAAAGTAACAACTCACTAATTTTCTCGATGAAACGACCATTTAGTTCTTGAAATTGCATGTTTATAACACAAATGAATATCTCAATGCGGTAATGGTGAAAGTTGCTTCCCTTGAGCAATAAATGAATCATCCATATTGGAATATCAATTCCTCTCTTTTTACAAAAAGTGGTAACTTCGTCAAGTAAAGAATCCCACCCCATATCCCTCATCACTTGAAGTCTCATTTTGGACTTTCAAACAAAATTTAGAGCATTCACAATATCTTAATCTTGTTGGCGTGAATCAAGCAATATTATGGTAGGAATGTGTATAGTAGTGCAATATATCAGACATATAATTAGGGATTTGATTTAGTGTAATATGGTAGGATTTGATTTAGGGAATTGATTTGATTGTGTGACTGATTTGTATTTTCTTCCTTGAGTCTGTATAATGTCTTATATATTGTGCCTCATCTTAGGAGAAGAATACAAGGAAAAATATTCACAATTGTGTTATTTGACATGGTTTCAGAGCCATCTTCAATATCCTTTCCTTTACCCTAGGGATTGAAGTTTGGTCCTGTGTTCACAATTGTTCTTTCTATTCAAATTAATCCGTTGCAATTTTTTGTTTCTTTATTTTTGGTGTCTTTACTACTATGACTGAAGAAAGTGGTAATTCTCCCAATAAGAACAAATCTACTAGTATATTAGCTGGGTTTAATATGCAGGATACTTCTTCTCGAATCACTCCAGAACTGCTTGATGGTCCCAATTATGTCGAGTGGGCCTTGAATGCTCGTGTCACACTCCAAATTTCTAGGGTATGAAATAAGCAATGGAATAACGCAAACCAAAACTTAACATAACTCTAATAAACTGAAATAAATCTCAATAATTAATAATCAACTATTAAATAACAAATAATCGATGCTAACTAATCCGAATATAAACTAATCAAAATAGACCCATAATGTCCGAACAAATAAATAAATAAAGTCTAAAAATCTCAAACTGAATATCTAAACATAAATATTGTCAAAAATATAAATTTTATCTAACATGCTAAAATATCTTCATAAATAAGGTCTAAGTCCTCGGTTTCACGTTATCACCTGTAAATTGTTAGTTTACAGAAAAATATAAGACGGAGCTCGAGTAGAAAGTCATATTGAAAATATCGACATATTGAATAAAGTATGCTCGTATCAACAATATAATATGCACAACAAAAATATAAACCATCGACTAAACATCCACAACGCTATCATGTTCTCATGCGACTCGTGCATAATTTGGACGGTCTTGCACCACGAGCTGCCCACATCGGGGATACTATTATAGCGTTCGTGGTCGCTCCGACTATCAGCTCATCTCTTTACTCAGTTGTTTCGCTGTTTTTCACTGGAGGAATTGCAAAAACTCCCATGTCGAGTTTATGTGCTATCATACCGATGGGCCATCCTTTACCCGAAGTCCAATACCCATGTTAGCTCATACGTAACTCAAACAGTAACTATATGTGGAACGAAAGACAAAAAACAAGCCGAATGTATAAAAATCCAAACTCTGTTTTTCAATAGGTTACTCTAGTGGATAAAGCTATATAGTCAAGTTCACCCTTAAAAATTCTAAAACGTTACAATTTATAAGTAGAGACATTTGGTCCAATGTCAATCTAAACTATACTCTACAAGCTTTCAAACGATACGTAATAAGTTAAAAAATAGCGTTCGGACAACACATTCGTGTCGGTTCATTATTGATTATCTTATTTTGAAATACCAAAACTGTTTCGTCAAATTCAATCGAAAAATTAATTTTGGTCGGGTAAAAGTAAAATACAAAATATACATTTTATTGAAACTCTATGTGTTTAGTTTTAAACAAAATAGACGGTGTGCAATTTTGATAATCGTACTAAAAATTATGATTGTTTTATCAAAATGTGTTAATGTAGCTGACACAGGCGCGAATCTACTATAGCTCGATCACAGATTTTTGTAGAATTATTTGTATTAAAATAGGCTTCAAAATTTTAACCCAATATAGTAGACAAATAAATCAACATTCAGTAAAATTTTCAGAAATTTTAGAGTTTTAGAATCACACTAATGGAATTTTTCAAAATCAAATTATTACAGTGTTCTGTTTTTTCTAGATTCTGTTATGTGCAAATAACTTCATTTTGGCCTTCATTTCTACAACCTAACTGTCTAAATCATCTCAAAATTTACACAAAACATGCATGACTCGATCATACACTAAAAATATCATATATATACCACCGAATTAAGCATGATCTACGTAATATGTCAATGTGAATCAACATGAAATCTACCTTATTCGAATAAAACGCGGCTAACACTTGTATGATCGAAAATCTCTCGAATACTTCGCGTACTAGGTTGATTCCGAGCTCTATACGAAGCTCTCAATGTCTTCTACAACTTCTAGTCGGCCTCGTCGCACAAATCTTTCGTCTAGGCACTCATTCTCCCTCCTCAAGCTATTAGGGTTTAGAGATCTCTTTAAAAAAAAACTGCATATTTTTAATTATAAATTGATTTTAGAGTTTCCTAATCCTTTTATACTCATAATTGGGCTAATTACATTAACCCCCCTCAAACTATCATAACACTCATATCGAGTCCCAACATTCCAATCCATTACGATTAAACCACATTTAAATATTAACCTCAAAATTACGAATTCTAAAAATAATAAAAATAAGAGGCCGAACCTCGAGTCCTCACAACCTTTCCCCTTAGGAAATTTCATCCCCGAAATTTGTTCTCCAAGTTAAGAATGATTCTCAATATACATCTTTACGGTCTCTCAAAAATGAAAACACCATCCACTCTCCATACCTCAAAAGATCAACTCCATCATCTCACACCACCAAGTCAAAAGTTAAGCTATGATCGTCTATCCCAACCTCACGCGATCTACAATACTACAAAAGGTCATCTCACTATCAATAGGTGTCATTACCCATCTAACACAATTTGACAACTCTAATTCTAGATTTCAAACGAATGCAAACTAATATCCCAATATTCCAAAAGAATACAATACAACTGTATTAAAATGTTAGTACTTATGCAATAACACGAAATATACCTCGGCCTCCTAACATCTCCAGTACAACAAATAAGTTCAGTCTCGCTTCTTCCCAACTGACCTCTTCCACCCTATGGTGACATTACAAAACTTAGGCAAATGGAATCATTTTCCCATGCAAAAATTATTCCCTAGTATCCAAAATACTCATTGGTCATTCGTCACACAAATATCACCTTCCCTACCCATTCTCATATCTCTCTACCAATATTGTTGTCTCCGGTCTTGACACTTCGTTATACCACCCAATTGCACAACTAGACAAGAATGGTAAAACTTGCAAAGTATATCCTTGCAACATGTCTCCAAAATAAGGACTCAACCTACAACTCTCAAAACCCAATTAGTCCGAAGAACCCATTCATAAACACATCGCAGTATATCGTGTAATCCACATCTCATTTAGGTATCATCAAAACTGGTGCCAATGTCAACCTCTTCCTAACTCTTGGAATAATGACTCACACGTTTCATTCATTCGAACTTGATGTCCTTCCAAGTTATAAGATTTATCACTAGCGCAATCAACCATGCAAAATTCTTAACAAAACATCGTTAACAGCTTTTCAAACTCAAACGATTTACAAATCTCAAATACACTCTTATGTCGCTCCAAAGTCAACTAACAACTATCTAGAACGAATTCACTACAACTCCATCCCTTGACATTACATGTCCAAAAATCTCACCTCCAAGAATCAGAACTCGCACTTAGAATATTCAGTATACAAGTTCTTATTCCGTAGGATCTACAACTCCTCGTCCAATAATCTCCCAGAGTTGCACCTCTACTTCCTTCAATTTTTGTTGGAACAAGCTGATAAGGTGCATAAGAAATCACTGGCACAAGATCGATCACATCTCCACCTCCCGTTGAGGAGATCCCACTATATCTTTCGATAAAAATATTCGAAAAAATCACATAGTGTAAGTGGTAAAAACATCATAACTCTAACCACCTTTATCTTCCAAAAACACAACAAAAGGTGAACAACATCTTCACTATCCCACAACTCATAAATAATAGTATTAACACCACCACTATCACCCCCTCATCTTGGAAAGTCAAAAGTTGCACTTAGAATATTTAGCGTAGAGGGAATTCTCCCTCAAAATTTGTTGTACGATCTCCAAGTGTTTCTCATGCTCTTCCTCTATTGGTCAATAAATCAGTATATCATTCATGAACATCATGACAAACTGGTCCTAGAATTCATTGAAGATCCTATCATTAACCCCATGAAACCAGCAAGTGCATTGGTCAAACCAAATGACATAACAACGAATTCATAGTGACCATATCGCGTTTGAAATGTTGTATTGGCTATGTCCTCCTCCCTGATCCTCAACTGCTGATAACCCAACCTTAGATCAATTTTTTAAAATACTCGAGAACCCCTGAGCTGATCAATCAAGTTGTCAATCATCAGTATTGGATATTTATTTTTCACAGTCACACTATTCAATTTTCGATAGTTGATACACAACCTTAAGGTCCCATCCTTCTTTTGAGCAAATAGTGTCGGTGCGCCCAAAGGTGAAGTGTTAGGTCGGATGAAACGTATGTCCATCAATTCCTGAGCTGAACCTTCAACTCTTTCAACTTTGCCGGAGCAAATCGATAAGGTGCCACAAAAACTGGAGCTATCCTGGGTACAAGATTAATAAAAAACTCCACTTCCCTTTGAGGAGGTAAACCCACAATATCTTTCGGAAAGACATCTAAAAAGTCACAAACCACTCTAGGCAACTCGTCTCGATTCTAATTTCCTTCATCATCTCATGTTATCATGAACAAATATCCAAATATCTCTTAGCCCCACAACTTATGAATTATTGACTGAACATCTCCTTGGTCTCTCCCAAAACTGAAAACTATCACCCTCCGAAATGTTGATGGTCACTCTACTCTAGTAACAATCATCGTGGCTCTAAAAAAGGTCAACCAGTCCATACCCAGAATAACATCTAAACTACTCATGTCTAACAGAATGAGATCGAAAGATAAACTATGGTCGGCAACCTCTATCTCACAAGAATGACACACATGCCTCAGAACTACATCTCCCCCAATAGACGTCTCAACAGATAGAACAGACTCTAACATACCGACTTCAAGACCCAAGGTAGTAGCGAGACTAGAAGAAATAAATGAGTGTGAAGCACCAGTGTCAAACAAGACATTAACTCAAATGTGAGATAAAAGAAGGCACCTCAAAAATATCAATCTCCATCATGTCCCGCTCCGTCAGGTCAAGGGATAGTCTAAGGTCGCTCGTTATAACCTCACATGACTAACAACACAACTAAGATCACCACACAATCAAGTAAAATCTAACAACTCACTTACTATACCCTGACGCGGCGGCATACACCTATGACACAAGAGAACAACTACAACTATCAATAACAAATATTCATATGAACACATAACACATATGCATGAAAGCACATAAACACGTAAGCACGTAAAATACGCAATGAGAAGTGCCTTTAGGAATACCAGCACGGTATTCCAATTAGTTTTCCTGGACCTCCAATCAGAAGACATGGTGATCAAGTGCCTCTTCTAACTAGATTTCGCAAGTAGTTGCATGAACGTCCGAAGGCAAGACATGACATTCTATTGCACAACTCCATATAAATATGCAGACCTCTAGACCTCTAGGACCCTATCCATAGCTCCAGAAATTTGAACCATACTCTAATACCAAGTTGTCACATGCCAAACTTCTCAAGTATCAAATAAGCGATGGAACAAAACAAATCAAAACTTAACATAAACAAAACTCCAATAAACTGAAATAAATTTCAATAATTAATAATCATCTATCAGATAAAAAATAATTGATGCTAACTAATCTGAATATAAACTAATCAAAATAGGCCACAATGCCCGAACAAATAAATAAACAAAATCTGAAAACCTCTAACTGAACATCTAAACATAAATATTGTCAAAGATGTAAATTTTATCTAACATGCTAAAACATCTTCATACACAAGGTCTAAGTCCTTGGGTCCATGTCATCACTTGTAAATTGTTAGTTTACAGAAAAACATAAGTCAAAGTTTGAGTAGGAAGTCATATTGAAAACATCGAAATATGAAATAAAGTATGCTCGCATCAACAATATAATATGCGTAACGACAATATAAACCATATACTAAACATCCACAATACTATCATGCTCTTATGCGACTCATGCATAATTTTTACAAATTTCCACCGCGGGCTGCCCACATCGGGGACCCTATTATAGTGTTCACTGGCCACTTTGAGCATCAAGCGACATTTTTACCCGGTTGTTTTGTAGTCTTTCACTGGAGGAATTGCAAAGACACCCATGTCAAGTTTACGGGCTATCATACCAAGCGGTCTTCCCTTACCCAAAGTCCAATGTCAATGCATGCTCATATGTACCATTACCTTTCAAAACTAGAGTCAAACAGTAACTCTATGTGGAACGAAAGGTAAGAAATATGCCGAGTGTATAAAAATTCAGATCCTATTTTTCAATAGGTTACTCAAGTGGATAAAGCTATATAGTCAGGTTCACCCTTAAAAATTCTAAAACGTTATAATTTATAAGTAGAGACATTGGACCCAATGTCAATAGGAACTACACTTTAGAAGCTTTAAAACTATACATAGTAAGTTAAAAAGTGGAGTTCATACAACACATTTGTGTCAATTCGATTACCTTATTTTGAAACACCAAAATTGTTTCGTCAAATTCAATCGAAAAATTGATTTTACTAGTGTAAAAGTAAGATACAAAATATACATTTTATTGAAGCAAGTAAAATACAAAATATACATTTTATTGAAGCTCCATCTGTCTAGCTTCAAAAAAAATAAAAGGTACACAATTTTGATACTCGTACTAAAAGTTATGCTTGTTCTACCAAAGTATGTCAGTGTAGCCGGCACAGGCGTGAATCTATTGAAGCTCGATCATGAATTTTTGTAGAATTATTTACATTGAAATAGGCTTCAAAATTTTAACTCAACACAGTAGACACATAACCAACACTCAGTAAAATTTTTAGAAGTTTTAGAGTTTTAGAACCACCTTAATGAAATTTTCCAAAATCAAATTATTGCAATGTTCTGTTTTTTTCAAGATTTTGTTCTTTACAAATAACTTTGTTTTGGCTTTCATTTCTATAACCTAATTGTTCAAATCATCATAAAATTCACAAAAAATATGCATGACTCGATCACACACTAAAAATAACATATATATACCACTAAATTAAATATGATCTACGCAATATCTCAATGTAAATCAACATGAAATCCTACTTTATTCGAATAAAACATAGCAAACACTTGTATGATCGAAAATCTCTCAAGCACTTTGCGTATTAGGTTGATTCTAGGCTCTATGCGAAGCACTCGACATCCTCTACAACTTTCTAGTAAGCCTCGTCGCACGAATCTTTCGTCTAGGGACTCATTCTCCCTTCTCAAGCTATTAGGATTTAGAGATCACCTTAGAAAGATACTGCATATTTTTAATATAAATTGATTCTAAGATTTCCTAATCCTTTTATATTCATAATTGGGCTAATTACATTAATCCTCCTCGAACTACCACAACTCTCGCATCGAGTCCCAATATTCCAATCCATTACCATTAAGTCACATTTAAATATTAAACTCAAAACTACGAATTCTAAAAATAATAAAAATAAGAGGTCGAACCTTGGGTCCTCATAGCTCTGAATAAAATCCGTGGAAAAAATATTGGGATTTTATTTCGGGTACTAAGGCTACACCAGAAGATGTTGAGTTGGAGGAATATGAGGCTTTGGAAGATGAGAATTGTATGGTCAAGTCTTGGCTTCTCGATGCCATGACCAAAGGCATTCATTCACTATTTCTTCACCTATCAACTGCAAAAGAAATTTGAGATGCTGTTGAACAAACTGATTCCGCCAGTCAACACTTATTTCGCCAGTCAAGATGCATCAAAAGCCTACCAGTTACATTGTGAGTCAATCTTTGTTCACTAGAAGATTCTGTTATTTCTATTTTTGGAAAACTACAAAAAACATGGCAAGAGTTTGATGCTATTGAGCCTTGTAACTGGAATGTACCCAGGATATTGAGCGATATACTACAATGGTTAACTCCCAACGGTTATATGTTTTCTAGTTGGTCTCGATTCTCATTTGGATGGGGTTTGTGGTCGCATTCTCACTACCACACTGCTTCTGAATTTGCAAGCTGCATATGCCATTATTTGTGCTGAGGCAAATCGCCACACTGCAATGCTTAATGTAATATCAAGTGATGGGGTTGCCAGGGCTGCATGAAAATCTTTCATCCATGACTCCAAAAAAGGTATTCGTAAGTGTATTCACTGTAATAGTGATAATCATGCTATAGGGACTTGCTTCAAGTTACATGGGTACCCTGAATAGCATCCAAAACGTAAGACATCATCTTTGGTGGCTCCTTATCCCAAGGCTGATGATCCAACTTGCAAAAGCAATTTAGCCACTACTTCTGGATTTGTTGCCAAGTTAGGTACATCTAATTCTGCTCAAAGTCTTCCTTTATTTACTGAGGATAGTGCTTGGATAATTGACTCAGGTGCTATAGATAATATGACTTCTGACCACTACGCGTTTAGTAGTTTATCCTCTAGCTGTTCAAAAGCAGTCATTACTAATGCCAATGGTGTGTCATCTCCTATTGCCAGTGTTGGTACTGTGTCTTTGTCACCTTCCTTATCTCTAATTGATACATTATTTGTCCCATACCTAAACTGTAACCTTATTTTTGTTAGTTAGTTAACCAAGTCTTATAATTGTGTTGCCACTTTTTTTCCTACTCACTAACGAGCCATTTTCAAAAGAGTTCTATTCATCCATTCAGCCACACCATTCTACTAAGGGGTTTTTCTTACCGTGTGGTGCCTCACGATGCTCTCATCCCTGCAGAATATTTCAAATTCTATGGAACAAAATTCCAGATCATTGTAAGTTCTTAATCTTTTAATCTTTTTATTTGTTTGCTTTTCAATCATGACCTTAAACCGTTTGAATGTAACAAAAGCATCCCTCTTGTTTTTCAATAAATGCACCCAAACTTTCCAAGAATAGTCATTGATCAAGCTCATAAAATATCGAGAACCACCCTTGGATTTAACAACGAACGGACCCCAAAGATCTAAATGAAAATAATCCACTGTACCTTTAGTCTGACGAATAGCTGTGCTGAATTTCACCCTGCACTGCTTACTATACATGCAATGCTCACAGAAATCCAGCTTCTTCATCTTCTGTCCACAGAGCAACCCCCATTTACTCAATTTTGTCATTCCTTTCTCACTCATATGCCCAAGGCGCATATGTCATAACTGAGTCAAATCTGAATCTAAGACATTCGATGATGAGATTGTTGTTGCAGTACCTGAAACTATACTGCCCTGTAGAACACAAAAGTTACCCACCTTTTGACCTTCAAAAGAAAAAGTGCATCTTTCGAGACCTGTAAAACTTCACCTTTAGTTGTATACTTACAGCCATTTGAATTAAGGGTACTCAAAGAGATAAGATTTTTCTTCAAATATCAAACATGTTAAATAGATGACAGTGTCCCCATAATACCACTATGCTTCTTGATCCGAATAGTTCGAAACTCAACAGTTTTGCAGGCCATGCTGTTGCCTATCAAAACTGTACCACCATATGTCGATTCATAGGTGGTAAACCAATCTTTAATCGGACACATGAGAATCCACAATTCATTCTACATCTGAACGAACATCACCGGTTGAAATTGATAAAACATTTTACAACCCATCAGAATTCTATACAACACCAACAACTGCCTTTGCCTCATTTTTGTCCCTTTTTGATTTCGTACATTCACTCTTATAGTGGCCTTCTTTTTACAATTAAAACAATAAATTTTTTTCTTATTTTTTGACTTTGATCTAGATGTCTCTCTATTCTCATTATTGTTCTCTATTATTCTCCATCGCACAAACAAACCCTCACTCTCACTAGACACATTTTTTTCTCAATTCTTTAGAATATAAATTAGATTTTATATTCTCTATTGAGATTGTATCCACTCTGTAGACTAGAGTAGTAACAATGTGCTCATAAGATGGGGCTAGGAAACATTGAATAATTAGAGCTTGATCTTCATCATCAATTTCAACATCAATATTTTTTAAATCTATAATAATTCTATTCAACTCATCAAGATGATCTTTGACTGGCGTACCCTTCCTCATACGAAACATGTAAAGGCGTTGTTTGAGATATAGCCTGTTTGTGAGTCACTTGGTCATATAGATACTCTCTAATTTCAACCATAACCCCACTGCTATAGCCTCCTCCTCCACCTCGTGAAGTACATCATTGGTTAGACTTAACATAATTGAACCGAGTGCATTCTCATTCAGAACTTCCCAATCCTCTGCTAACATTGTTCTTGACTTCTTGGTAGACCCATGTAAAGCTTTGTGTAACCCTTATTGAACCAGCAAATCATTCATCTTCTCTCTCCATAGATTGAAGCTGCTACTATGCCTATCAAACTTTTGAACTTCGTATTTGGCTGCCACAACCGCAATGATCGATCACCCAAGCTTTGATACCAATGTGTTATGACAAATAAGATAAACAATAAGAGATAATCAACAAAAAAATGAAAAGACATAGAAATTTCCATGGCTCCGAATAAGTAATAATTTAAATATACGTCCATGGGAGGAGAGAGAGAGAGATCTCACTATGATCAAGAGAGATTACAAGGGCAACTATGATATGAAACCCTAATGCGAGGTGCCAATCAATTAGATCTCATCAAGTTTCTTTTTAGGATATCTTTTAGGGAACTATATCTTTCATAGTCATAGGAAACCCCAAAAAATATGAAAGGATAAAAATCCCTAAAGAATAGAAAAATAAATCTCCTAAAGAATAGGTAAAGATATATAGCATCTTAAATAGATTAGGAAAATAAATCTCTCAAATCTTATCACTAGGATTCAAGCGCACCCCTTACCACTGATAATAACAGCCACTATCGGTAGTTCGAGGCACTACCCAAAAAAATAGTCTACACTTACTACCGGTAGTAACAACCACTATCGGTAGTCTGGGGCACTATCCAAAACATGATCATCCATTGAATTCAAGGCACTAACTCAACAAATTCCATGAGCTTCTTTTGCCAAGACCCATATAAATCTTGCTTTTGGAAATAGTCCATCTTCTTACTAATGGGATTTTCTTGTAATCACCTCCTCCCCACATGAATCTTCTTTCGTTACTCGCCATTGACTTAATGACTTTCTTAGGTAACTTGAATAAAGCCATGTAGTAAATGGGCAGGCATGGCAAAGTAGATCTGATCAGAGTAAGTGTTCCTTCCATTGATAGAAATATCATTTTTCAGTTAGACAGCCTCTTCCTCATCCTTTCTAATATAGTTTCCCATGTTTGGCATCTCCTGGGATTGGCTCCCAATGGTATCCCCTGGTAAGTAAAGGGTATAGTCATTTTCTTACATGATCCCATGCATTCTGATAGGGTAGATATCTCTTAATCCTTCAAACCTACTCCACAGATTACACTTTTGGATAGGTTGATTTTGAGCTCAGAAATCATTTGGAATATCCTTAATTTCCTTTTGATGTTCTTAATTTTTTTCAAACTATTTTTGCACATCGGAGTGGTATCATCTGCGAATTGTAAATGTTAGGTCCAATATATATGCTCCCAAAAATGATTACCCTCTCAATGGCCCTCTCCATAAGAATATCGAGGGCTTCTAAAATGACATTAAACAAAAATGGGGATAAGGGATATCCTTGCCTCAATCCCTTCTTAGGTGTGAATTCAGCCGTAGGTGAACCATTAATGAGTATGGACATTCTAGAAGTGGTTGTGCGTTCCCTAAACCATCTGCACTGCCTAGGTCCACAACCCAGTTCGTCTAGCACACGCAATAAGAACTCCCAATTGACATAATCATAAACCTTCTCAAAATCTAATTCTAGGGCAATGCCCTTCAAGTTGTTACTTTTCTAGTAATGGATTATTTCATTTGCTACCATGACTCCATCAAGAATATGCTTCCCTTTTTTGAATGCTGATTGACTTTCTCCAATGACTTCTGGTAATAAGATTCGATTCGCATTCGCTAGGACTTTGGACAAAATCTTGTATCTAAACCAAAGTGGTCAAGAGATTCTTTGGGGCTCTCCCAATGTTCGTAAAATTCTCCATTTTGGCTGTCTTGTCGGCAATATGGGGACTTGAATTTCGAAGAAAGTATCGCTGACTCCTCTACAGTCTAGAGTCGCTAGTGCTAACCTCTCCTGTCAAAGGAAGCTGCGAGTATGAGAATAGTAGGGGAGATAAGTGAGCAGATCTGGAGCCAAACTATTGGCCTCCAAGACCTGGTACGTAGTTGCGCACCAGACAAGTCGAATTGAAGTTTCAGCTTGAGGACTCAGTTTCAATCTGCAAAAAAATAATAATAATAAGGCCAAATTATTATGGTGACAAAAGTAAAAAAAAAAAGTGTAAAAAAAAAGGCTTCGGCAATAACCTAGCAACCCCTTATTACTAGGGATTGGGAAGGATCTTTTGTGGCCGGGCTGAACTTGAAGTTTCGTAATACCCTAGCATGTCACTGGAATATTTGTTGGATGTGGGATGGCCCATAATGAGAGAAAAATATTTCATTCTACTTACTAGGTGATATTTCCTTGAAACTTTGTTTCGGCTAACAGAATAGTAGCCGAATAAATCGTAGAAGTCAAAATTAAGATAACTTCCCTCAATCATCTAAGCCTTGCTCATCACTAATGCTGAGTGGGTCGCGATCACATTTCTGGAATGCTTGGATTGGTCATGGACCAAACGGACCATTGGCAGATTGACCCGTGGGTCATATGATTAAAGCAAAACGTCGTTCTGATCAAGGCCCATTGATATATAAATCTATAGGCCCCAGTGACTTTTGACCTAATTCCTTTGTTTAGGCTCCGAATCAATAAATTTGTCATTTTTGGAAAGATATGTTTTCCTTATAACTTTTAGTCGGAATTTTCATTTTAGTTGCCGTCTGTTTTCACAACTTGATATTTATTTTTCGTATTTGATTTTCTAGTCAAATCAAAATTTTTCATTTTTTGGTAATATCCTAATTTCTTTTATTTAGGCTAGACTAGCAAGCCTAAGTCTTTTGTTATTTCGTTTTCTCGTTGATATTGGGTTCTACATACCTATAAATTGTCTAGTAAGCCTATGGGCTAAGTAGTTGTTAATTGATTAATAAAAACTAAGTGCTTTACTCAATTTGTTTGTTCAAGGAGGGAGTGCCTCTAGTTCAAATAAGGTTTGGAATTGTCCTCGTGTTACATTCATCCTAACACAAACACTTCACTGCATCCTGGCTACGGTCAGATGACGTGTTAGAGGTTGAGGACGAGGACCTAAAAGTACCACTGTTGACAAAATTTATGAACGCAATGACGGTGACCGAGAAGCTCAAATAGGGGAAGGTTATGTTTAATTGGAGCAGATGCTTGGAGTTGTCTTGCAACGCCTTGAGGCTCTGGAAGTTGCTAGTCGACCTCGCCGACGTCTGCACAACCTACTGCTCAGGAGGAGTTTGTGGGCTCGGATGTTGATGGCTTTAATCCTTTTGTCGAAGTTCGTCAGCCAAGGAGACGGGCTCAAGATATCGTGGTTAGCAACTGTGATTGTCGTTATTGGGAGTCAGGCTTGAATATTTGATTTGCCTGAATTTCAAGGAGGTCTGACAGTAGAAGAGTTCCTTGGTGGACTTAATGTCATTGAAGAGATTCTAGAATTCAAAGAGGTTCCTGAGGACAGGAGGGTACCTCTAGTGGCTACCAGGTTTCGAGGAAGAGCCTGCTCTTGGTGGAAGCAACTCAAGACTACTAGGCAAAGACAAGGAAAAGAGAAAATCAGGGATTAGGATAAGTTGAAGAAAGATGGGTGTCGCGTTCTTGCCTCAGAATTATTCGCGACTGATGTACCAGCAGTTGCAAAATCTTCGGCAGGGCACACATACAGTTGATGATTATGCCAACGAGTTATACCAACTCGTGACCAAGATTGACTCACAAAAACGGAAGAACAACAAATTTCTTGATTTGTTGGTGGGCTACGACAACAGGTTAAGGATGAGTTAGACATGTACGACCTATTGTCAATTTTAGATGCCCACCAGAGAGCCGTAACACTAAAGTGTTGATTCAGCAGGAGGCCAACAGTGACTAGCTAGAATAGTACTGCTCGAACACTCCAAAATTACACGTGCATCATCTTAAGGAAGTCCTACATGTTTTGAGGTGGGGCTTTGAAACAGTGCATTTTCATGATGGATTTGGTCTTGCTCCTTGGATATGTGGTCTCACAAGAAGGTATAGCCATTGATGAGTCCAATGTAGAGGTAGTCAAGCAATGGCCTCAACCAAAGATTCTATTCGACATTCGCAGCTTTCATGGATTAGCTGCTTTTTACCGTCGTTTCATTCCACACTTTAGTACCATCATGGCACTAATCACGGAGTGCATGAAAGGAGGGAAGTTCACGTGATCTATGGAGGCGACAAAGGCATTCCACTTGATAATGCGGAAGTAGACCACAACTCCTGTCTTGATCCTACCAGATTTCTCGTAGTCTTTTGAGTTGCGTTGTGATGTGTCTAAAGTTGGCATTGTGGCAGTCCTTAGCCAAAACTCCAAACCGGTAGCATACTTTAGCAAGAAGTTGAATGGGGCCAAGCTAAAATATAGCACTTACGATGTGGAGTTCTATGCGGTGGCAATCTCTAAAGCATTGTTACCACTATCTTATACACAGCGATTTCATTTTGTATTCTAATCATGAAGCGCTCGAGCATCTCCATACTCAAGCTAAGTTGTCAAATTGTCATGCTAAGTGGGCTGCCTATGTCCAACAGTTCTCTTTTGTTATCAAGCACAAGTCTGGAGCTTTGAATCGCGTGGCGGATGCACTCAACCATAGTTCTAGCTTGTTGACACTTATGCGGGTTGAGGTACTTTGTTTTGATTATTTTATTGAGCTTTTGGTAGCTGATTCATATTTTTCTTGCATATTCATGGGTGTAGCTAAGGGGAAGCAACATGAGTTTCGTGTTGATGATGGTTTCTTGTACAAAGGCAACTAGTTTGTCCCTGATTTGAGTTTGCAGTTGAAAATTTTGAGGGAGCTACATGATGAAGGGCATGCGGGATGAGATAAGACTTTGCAGTTGGTGGTTGATTCGTATTTTTGGCCAACCTTGCATCGTGATGTCTACAAGTTTTTCGAAAGTTGCCATATTTTCTGCGTGTCCAAAGGTGGCACCATGAATGCTAGTTTATATATGCCCTCACCTATTTCCACTCAGCCATGGACAAATGTGAGCATGGATTTCAAACTTGGCTTACTGCGTACTCAGTGTGGGAATGATTCGATCTATGTGGTGGTGGACCAATTTTCAAAGATGGCCCATTTTGTTCCGTGCGCGAAGACTATCGATGCTATTAAAATTGCACAGTTGTGTATCGCTAGAGTGTATTGATCGTTTCGTACCGAGTCAAAAATATATTTATAAAAACTTAG
>JABCMJ010011569.1:0-14351 GCA_014822125.1 Arbutus unedo | reverse complement strand
CAAAAGTATTGTCAAATTCTATGTGGCAATTAAAAAGAGTTACTTGATGTCAAATTTGACATCAACTGTTAAATATTTTTTTGTCTTAAATGTTTCATCTTCAAATGTTTATTTTGTCTCAAATGACTTAATTCGACATATTTATTGGAGATCAAAAAGTTTAAATGTCAAATTACCATATAGATATGTTTTTTATACCTTTCTTAGAGCTCTTTATGTGATGTTAACTTCAATGTTTTTTTTTTTTTTTGGGGGGGGCGGGGGAGGTCTATACTTGTGGGGTAATGCAAAAAGCAAAATGCATTGGATGGATAATGGCGGGAGTTATTGATACAGTTCCCAATATTAGTGAATGAAGTGGCCATTCTAGCTCTTTTTATTTATTGGGAATCTCTTTCGCCCTTTTGCCTAAATGATCAAATATTAGGGTTATATATCCTTTGGATTAATTATCTGCTTGACGTAAGGAATTCAAAAATTGTGATTAAAAATTTCAAACAGTTAATTAAAGACGAAAACTTTCAGAGAAATATATTTTTACACTATTTTTAGCATCACATTATTTGATTTTTTTAAACTTTGATTCATGATTTGATATTTTTTAATTCTTCTCAATTGAGAAGAATGAAAAGTAAAAATTTTACAAAAAAAAAAAACATACTTAGTTGTAAAAAACACTAATAGATATTTTCTGCCTTTATTGAAAAATAATTTAGTTCAAATTAAGTCAATAGTAGATCCAAAAGCACATTGGGATTTTTTTATTTCTATAATATACATGATTTTAATTTTTACTCGCCTTTTAAATTTGTCTAAGTATTTTTTATTAAAAATACTATCTTTCAATTGTAATAAACAGCAAAGCAGAATCAAAAGCTCCTAATTGGATGATTTGACCATTTATGAAGTCAAAAACAATATTTGCATCACTACAGTAAAGTTTTGTTAAATTTTAACGAAGTTTCTTTATTTTTGTTAAAGTCATTTTCATGTTAATTCATTACATGATTGGTTCGTTCCCTCATATTAATTTAAATTAAAGAGATAACAGATGTAATAATAAATGATTTGTTATTTGTTGTGCCACATTTGAGTTAAAATTATAAAATATTTTTCTTAAAATATTTTTGTTTTTTTTATAGTTGAAATATATAATCGACTTTTACGTTACTTCCAACATAATACCGAGATATCCAGTCGACGGCCGACTTTGTCCAGTCAAATTGCTTCTACCTGGATGTCAGTCAATATCTCCGGCGGCACCTGACCTCCCTTTGTTCCTTTTATTTAGTCAAATGCTAAGCCACCCCAAGTAGGACCCTCCTTTTGTACCACCAGAACAACTATTCCACCACCTAATTTTGTCCAACCCCTCTTAATTATATAACCTTCACCAGAAATGGCTGCCCATCAACTTTGACCCTCTCTCTCTCTCTCTCTCTCTCTCTGGGGCACCGCCAAGGATAAGGATGATGACGACGACGATGATGATGAGCGAGGTGAATCAAAAGAGGATCAAAACCAACGGCATATGGATGCATATAGCAGAGAAAGGGACAGGACCACTTGTTCTCCTCCTCCATGGCTTCCCTGAATTCTGGTTTGCATGGCGCCACCAGATCATTCACTTGGCCAACCACGGTTACCGTGCCGTCGCACCTGATTTGAGAGGCTATGGTGATTCCGACTCTCCTCTCTCTCCCTCTTCCTACACCATTTTTCACATCATCGGCGACCTCATCGGCCTTCTTGATCACTTTGGTGAGCAACAGGTTCAAAACCCAGCCCCCCCACTTTCCCTATCTTTTTTGTGCGTCTTTATGTCATCTGCGAGAGAAATTTGATTTCTTTTTTTTTTTGGTTGGAATATTAAGGCTTTTGTAGTGGGTTCTGATTGGGGAGCTGTCGTTGCTTGGTACCTCAGCCTATTCAGGCCTGATAGAGTCAAGGCCCTGGTTTGTCTCTCTGTTCCATTTGCACCCAGGTCTCCAAATATCAAAACCACTGAATCCTACAAACAAATGTTTGGAAGTGACTACTATGTCTCCCAGTTCCTGGTATTCTCTCTCTCTCTCTCTCTCTCTCTCTCTCTCTACACAATACATAAATGTTATATATGTACACACACACACACACACACACACGGATACAGTCATAGACATACAAGCACATACGTGTGTGCATTTATATGGTGGTTTTGACAGGAACCCGGGAGGGCAGAAAGGGCATTTGCAAGATATGATTATGTGACAGTGATGAAGAAGTTCTTCCTGATCAACAAGACTGATCTGCTTATAGCTCCACCTGGCATGGAGATTATTGATTACCTCGAGACCCCTTCCTTTTTGCCACCATGGATTACTGAGGAGGAACTCCAGGTATTTGCTGATAAATTCCAGGAGTCTGGATTCACTGGACCTCTCAACTACTACCGTGCCATAGATCTGTGAGTTCTTGACTTTGATCACAACCTTTGCTACTAAAAACTAGTAGTTGGTATCGTTTTCGTTTTTGTTTTCTGATTTCAACAGAGTTTATAACTTCGATCAGTCTTTGCTACTATAGATCGTATCATTTTTGTTGTCCGTTTTCAACAAAGTTCTTTGATCAACACTTCTCTAAAAAATGTTTTTTTGGGATTCTTTTAGAAAAAGTAATCCACTTCAAAGAAAACAACAAAAATATGTTTTTGATGCACGAACAGTGTTAAAAATCATGCAAATGAAACTGTAAAGACATGGAAAGGAGGATCGAGAATTTTGAAATCACTAGCAAACAAACTACCGACATGGGGACGATCTGATGGAACTAACAATGCAATGGTTAATTTAAAAAATTATGGCAGCAATTGGGAGCTTCTTGCACCATGGCAAGGGTCAAAAGTAACAGTTCCAGCAAAGTTAATTGTTGGTGACAAAGATATTGGATTCGAATGCGGCGGAACAAAGGAATTTATTCAAGGAAGTATTTTCAAGAGTCTTGTTCCCAACAACGAGGTGGTTATTATTGATGGACACCATTTTATCCACCAAGAGAACGCTCAACAAGTCTCAGCTGAAATCCTGTCTTTCCTACGTAAATTTTCTGTATCAGAGTAAAAATATGAGATGGCATCAAATCTAGAATTCTGATAACAGAACCTGAAGCTGAACTTCATTTCATTGTGTACATATTTCTTGTTTTCATATGAGAAGTAGAACTTTCTCCTAAATAATTCTGTAAGTTTCAGTATGAAATCCATATAATTCTGTACTCTACATGACCAAAAAGCATTACAATGACAGCAGGCAGAATAAGTAGAAGGTGCAAAAGAATGAAAATGATCATGCATTCATCTGAGAGAGTATAAGCCAGCCATAAGACAAAAACAGAACCAGACACAGGTATCTGCTGAACCAGCTATGATGGTGCAATGTGATCTTATGATGATAAGAATCAGCTTCCTATTCAAATGTACACATACATCAACAGGTGCAAAAATGGAACAAAGCAGGAACACAAAGAACACACCAGCGTATGGTACATGATTGAGTGGGTGAGAAATTAATCAGAATCAGCCCACTGTCCCAATTTGCGGAGCATCTAGCAAATGCAAGTACAAGTGATTCAGTGGTCAGTCAAACCAAACTGCATTAGAAGGGAATACGAATTAACTAAAAACTGAAAAGCCACAAAATCAGGGATCTTGACATTTTTTTTTATTCAGAGTGGTCACGATATGTTTGTGGTGAAAAATACATTACCGGACCAAGTTTGCAGCTCAATGGCTGATGCGTAGGGGAAAACAGACAACTACTACAAATAACAGCCTAGACTGCCCATTGGGACCGGAAGCTGGGGAAGTGGGGATGCAGCCAAAATGGGTGGTGGAATAGCCCCTCCAATAAACATAATTAGAAAAACCAAAAAACGAACTATAACTTCTAGTCTATGGTGTACTAAATATGCTTTACCGAGAAGTGAGACTCACCATGCATGTTACCCCTTCTCATTAATACAGCTTGCCAGCAAACAGGGTCAAATTTAGGTGGATTTAGCTAAAGTATCAACCTGAAAATAACTCACCATATGATACGGTGTGAGCATCAACTTGGTAAAAGCTTTTTAATAGCTAAGAAATCTACAAGACTTATTTCATGACTACTATCATTACCGAAGGTTTTGTATGGTCCTTTTCAAACGTCGATTCACGACCTGGAAGTGAACATATTACCCTAGCATTCATCAAAACCCTGTGTGGAATGAGTGGAATTTCTCATGGGGCTTCCTCAGCCATTAGCTGAACAGGCAATAACCTAGAATAAGAATCTTAGCAAACATACCAAGTGGGATAGTGGTAGAGTAACAAGCATACCTCCACAATGCATCGGAAACCCAAAACGGCTTCTCTGTAATTCTTTCTCACAGAGTTGAACCTCTCTTTTTCTCTATCAGAAAGACTTTATGCCACTCACAGTATCATGGAATAAAATGGATTCAGTGTGCCTGGGCTTAGTGAGAGCTCTAATTTATTTTAGTGCAAGAGCTCTATTGACATGCGAAATACAAAAAATAGAAATTTCAGTCTTATGGAAAGGCAGGCTATAATGTACCATTTGAGGTCTAAATAGCCTAATAATTACTTTATTGAATGTTCATACAAGGAGGTGAAAAGGGAGAGAGAGAGAGAGCTAACTACATGGCAATGAACTCCAGCGTATACAGAAATGCAAATCAGATGTTCCTACTGATTAGATCAACACGTCAATGCAAAAGGTAGAAGTTTTTTGCATGAAACACACACATGGCAAAGAACTCCAGCATAGACAGAAATGCAATTCAGATGTTCCAACTGATTAGATGAACACGTCAATGCAAAAGAAGTTTTTTTCATGAAACACGAATCCATGGTGCACCATCCATCCCATTTGAAAAAAGGAGTTTTATGAAATTTCAGGACATCAGTTATATAAACAGCTATATACATTGGACATGTGAACTACTCTAAAAAATACAAGTCGAAAACTTTTCATATATTCCTAATGTAATCCACCAAAATTTTCCCTTTTCTTATCAGCTCATCTCATCTTTGATAATTGGTGTATACTGTCCTGTGCCCATGGAAAAAAAACTTTTCTCCACACGCTCTAAGAATACAAGAGTGCTTCAACTAGTACAAGAACCCAAAAATGTAACCGACTTGACTAACAATGTTGTTTAATAAGGTTGTTGACTTTCCAAGACAACCAAAAGTGGGATGTTTCCAATATTAGCTGAAGCATTTCCATACATGACATGACTGATGCATTCATAAAGAGGAAGCAATGTCTGGAAGAGCTTTATGTTATTCATTTAGACTTCCATATGCATGTCATACACATCTTTTATCATTTCCACTAAAAATTGTAAATTTGACAAGAGATACCAAATGAATTGTAAATAAAGAAACGTAAAAGATCTCAATCTTTCCTTCTTCCATATTTTAGCATGTTCAGCACATTCTCATACACTATAAATGTTATCGACGCTGCAGGTACATTCTTCAGAAGATTTGGTGTCATTCCCCTGTAGAAACCCCGCAGACCCTCAAATCTGCATGCCCAAATGAAACGTAGTTAGATGGAGACAAAATTAAGGCTTATGACAAAGCTACCATGCTGACATTGTAGTAAAATCTCAAATCCTAAACCAGAAGTGTCAGTTTATCCTAGAGTATTGCAGTACGGATGCAAACATGTGATGCTGATTGTGAAAGTAGAGTAGCATCATTTATTGTTTATTATTTATTGCTTATTTATTTTTTAAGGGCAGTGTAGTCTTTTCGTCTCATAAGGGTTAACTGGATTAGTCTATATAAACCGTGTTAGCCTTGTATGATTATTATCAATTAAATGAAATAGAATCTCTTCTCTTTTTCCATCTAACATGCTATCAGAGCCACATTAAGTTTAAGGTTTTATTGTATCTGCATTTGCAACATCTCTCCTTTGCATCAGCAATCTTTGTTCGCCGGCCTTCGCCGGACCACCAGCTGTACTTCTGATCTCTCCTTTGGATCAGCGATCCTTGTTCACCAACCTTCGCCGGACCACTCACGATCTGTAAGACCATTCGTGATTTCACAGATCTTCGCGACCTTTTGACCTTCACCCTCGACCACTTGCCAACCTTCGGCTGACCTTCGTGGCACTCTGTCAACCCTCGCCAGACTTCGTTGACCCTTGTCGAAGCTTGCCAGTCTTCACACCTGCAATTTCTATCTGATCAGTGTTGTTCCTCACAGTTTTCAGTGGGCCTTTTTTATCTTCAGTTCGTCCTAATCTACAAAACATGAGCAACCTTTGTTCTGATTTTGAGTGTTTTTATCATGTTAGAGGATGGAATAAAAGCTATCAGCATACGATTGACTGGTAACAACTTTTTTTATTGGTCAAATGTCATGAAAATTTTAATGTGGGAAACGGATTGTGGGGATATGTGGATGGTTCAGTACTGCAACCTTCCGATTCTAAAATAGAAACGCATGCAACTGCTCTTGCAAAATGAAATATGGACAATGCATGGCTTGAATTGAATTTTACTAAGTCGTATGAGCTTGAGATGTCTATCCAAAGTGCCACTCAAAAGAATAAATTGATGCAAAAATTTTACAATAAGATGACTGATTATTGGGATCAATTGGCTCTTATGAAACCTTCAAACCTGAAATTACTTGATAGCTATGCACACTATCGAAAGAAATGTCTTTTGCAAATTCTCATCGCTTTTTTGAAACCAGTTTGAGCTCCTTCATGAAACTATTTTACATCGGTCTCCCTTACCCTCAGTTGATGGTACAATACATGAGCTTATTGCCAAGGGAACTAGATTCAAAGTGTCTTATGCTGCATCTCCCACTTAGTCCTTCTTCGCTACTCTAGCTACTCTATCTAGTCATTATTTGGCTTCACATCTGATTCAAGTCACTAGAAAGCCAAAAACCCCGTTTAGCTATGGATAAGTGTAACATTTGCCATCAGAAGGGCCACAAAAGAATGCGTGCCCCAAACTTGTTCAACCTAAGAGACGTAACTCTTCTCATTCGCTATTTCGTCACCTTCTCGATCACCACAACAATTCTACCGTCCTTCAACAATCCTTGCAGTATCTACTTCTGGCAATACTCCATCCTTCCTCTCATTTGAGCAATATTAGCAGTTTCAGGCTTTTTTACCACCTAAATGGGTCCTCAACAAGTTTCTGCAATGACTACCACTTATTCAGGTTTGCATGGTCCTAACACCACAGGCATCTTACAAACAACACAGATTTTTTATTCTTGTTCTTCCCATCATGTCCCCCAACTTGTCTCTTCTTAGGAATTGTATTTCTCCTACTTCCCACATTAGTAATGCCACCAAATGGATCTCCTAGAGATGTTGTTCTTGTCGGTTCTATCTCATCCCTTTTACTGTCCCTCCCAAATGTCTTCCATGTGCCTCAATTGTTTGATTTGGAATTTGATATTTTGTTCTCTTCTTCTGATTGTGTTGTGTAGGACCGGGTGTCCAAAAAGCAGATTGAGACCGTCCCCGTAGAGTTGGTGACCTCTACACTCTGAAAAGCTTACATATCTCTATGGAGTCTACTTTCACTATCTTATCGTTTTTTTCTTTAGATGAAAACTCATCTCCTTTAGCATTCTAAATCAAGACACTTGTCGTTTGACACTTTTAGTTAAGTTAGGTCTTTTGGGTACAATTTCTATTAGTGGCATTTCTAAGTGCAGTGGTTTTATGTTTGCTAAAATATTTTCTTTGTCGTTTAAGAAAAGTATTTTTACTTGTCATTTTTAGATTGTTCATACTGATTTGTAGTCCTTCCCCTATTGCAACCAATGGTGGTTCTACATATTATGTTTCTTTTGTCGACGATTATAACCAGTATACACGAGCTTATTTATTGACGCACATATCTGATTTCTTCAAAGTTTATAGCAATTTTCCCAATATGTTGCAATCTTAGTTTTCTACTATGGTCAAAATCCTTTAGTTAGATTTGGATGGGCAATACTTCCTTTTTGAGTTTATAGACTTTTTAGCAACTCATAACACTATTCACCAATCCTTCTATTTTGATACTCCTGCCCCCCAAATGGTTAAGCTGAGAGAAAGCACTGTCATCTATTGAGTACTGCTATATCTCTTCTTCCCATGGCCTTTGTCCCCTCTGTATTTTGGGGAGAAGTGTTCACTGCAACCTATCTTCTGAATAGGATGCCTACTCCTCTTCTCTCTGGTACTTGTTTGTACGAGCGTCCCTATAGTCAGATTCTCAACTATTCTCTTCTCAGTGTGTTTCATTCTGATTGTTTCGTCATTTTCTCCAAGATGGATCACAGTAAGCTCAATGCTCGTTATGCTTTATGTGTTTTCTCAGGGTATAGCATAAATTAGAAGGGTTATCATTACTATGACCAAGTGACCAAAAAGTTGTGTGTCTTTTCTCTTGCATTCGCCATATTTCTCCCTTCCACCCAAACTATCACCTGTTGCTAAGGAAGATTTAGTTCTTATTGATCCATTTCCTGCTAATGTCCCCTTTAACGAGTACATATCTACTCTCGAAGTCTTTGATCTTCATGCTGCCTGTTCTGCTCCCTCTACCTCTACCTTAGTTCTGTTCTCTCCTTTGGTCTACTCTCGGCGTTATGCAGCTCCTCCTACTCCGGTGACGGCTCTCAACTCTATGGCATATAAACCTGCCTTTTCAAATCCTGATCCATCTGCCTGTCGTCGTCATGCAGCTCGTCCTGCTCCAGCGACGACTCTCGACTCAATGGCCCATAAGCCTGCCTCTTTGAATCCTGATCCATCTAACCACTGTTATTCACTCGCTATTATCGTCCCCAATAAGACTTGGCTTTACTAATACTTGTTTATCTACTTCCTACCGTTCTTTGCTCTCTCGTATCCATATTTTGAACCCGATCATATAAAGAAACTTGTAATGATTCTAATTGGGTGCATGCCATGAATGATGAGCTCACTGCCCTTACTAAAACTCAAACTTGAGATTTTGTACCTCTGCCAGCCTAGAAAAATCTCATTGGTTGCAAATGGGTCTACAAAGTCAATTCATTATGATGGTTCTCTAGAGCAGTATAAAACTCGCCTAGTTGTCAAGAGATTTGCTTAAGAATATCGAATTGATTACAGGGAGACTTTCGCTCTTGTTGCTAAGATGACCACTGTTCGCACTTTGATTTTCGTGGTTGGCGTGCACCAGTGGTCTCTCTTTCAATTCAATGTGAATAATGCATTTCTTGACGGGTACCTAGGAAGCACGGATACAACGATATAGCAAAATATAAAAAAATAGGATACGAATACGTCAGAGATACAGCTATAAAAATTAATTGTTTTATAATTAACTTTTATAAAAAACAAAAACATCAGTAATTCAATAGTTCAGTAAATATAATCTATTAATCCATCTATCTTGTATACTTAATTACTTATTGTCTAAATTAAATAAAAATCCATGTACATGTAATCTGAGTCACCTGACTAATCTCAAATCTATATATTATCACAGTATTAGTGAGAGAGAGAAAGAGTACAGAGGACAGAACTATAGTCTACACAGAGAGCAGCACGAGCGAACGAGAGAGAGAGAGAGAGTGATGGCTATCTATTTGAAGAAATTTATATGCACCCTGCTCCGGGGCTCTCTCCTGCTTCTTGTCTTGTGTGCCGCCTTCGTCGTGTTTTGTATGGTCTGAAATAGTCTTCTCGCGCTTAGTATGCTCTGTTTCATGATGTGGTTTTACAGATTGGTTTTTAGCCTAGCACTAATGATTTTGCTCACTTTGTTCGCCGCACTCCCCTTGGTTTGGTTATCCTATTGCTCTATGTTGATGACATGATTCTTACGGGCTCCGACTCTGCTGCTGTTGCTGAGGTAAAAACTCATTTATTTTAGGCTTTTGAAATGAAAGACTTAGGTCCTCTCTGGTATTTCCTTGGTATTGAGGTTGCCTCTTCTCCAAAGGGCTATTTTTTTACTTAGACTAAGTAATGCAACCGACGTTCTTCATCGTGCTCAACTTACTAATGACAAAACTGTCGATACCCTTATTGAGCTAAATGCCAAGTTTTTTGCAACAGGTGGAGTTCCCCTTACTGATTCTACTGAGTATCGTGAATTTGTTGGCTGTCTTGTTTATCTCACTGTCACACGGCCCGATATTGCCTACGTTGTCCATGTTGTTAGTCAATTCGTTTGTGCTCCTGGGTCTACATATTGGGTTGCATTGCTGCGTATCATGCGTTATATTCGTGGCTCCATGTTTCAAGGTCTACTTCTCTCTTCTTCCTCGGATTTAACTCTATGTGCTTATGCTCATTGGGCTGGAGATATCTCTGATCGCAAATCTACCTCTAGTGTCTTGTGTCTTACTGGGTGACTTATTTCATGGAAAAGTAAGAAACAATCTGCCATTGCCCGTTCTACTGCGGAAGCTGAATACCGTGCCATGGTTCATGCTACCTTTGAAGTCGTTTGGTTTCATTGGCTTTTATTGGATATAGGTGTTTCACTCTCTTCTCCTACGCCTTTTTACTGTGACAATAAGAGTGCTATCCAAATTGCTCATAATTCGGTATTCTATGAGCGAACGAAGCATATTGAAACTGATTGCCACTTTGTTTGCCATCGTCTCAGTCCGATACCACTGTTCTACCATTTGTCTCCTCTATTCTTTAGTCGGCATACATCTAGACGCACACCACGGCTCGTTTTCGTTTCCTCCTTGGCAAATTCTCGATGCTCTCCGGTCTCGCATGCTGAGTTTGAGGGGGGGTGTGAAGCAGTATTTAGTATTAGGAATTCCTTTGGTTATTTATCTTTTAAGTCAAAGGTAGTTTAGCCTTTTGTGGCTTTTGTTTTATTAGGAATTTATATATTTACTCCCTTCTCTTTGTAATATACGTACGTTAGAGAATACACAACGCCTCCCTTTTTTGTTTTGCATTGTAACAGTCTTGACCACCACAATTAAAATCACGAGACAAATAACTCCCTGAGACAGTGGTGGCCAAGGTAGACCAATAAAGAGGCAAGATAGCGGCAGACTCAGTAACAGGTAAAGAGGCCAAACAAAGACAACTAAATACATCATTGAGAGATGGTAAGACCTGGGCATCCAAAAATCTGTAAGTGGACAGGATCACATGACTAGGGAACACAAGATAGGAACCGAGCCACAAACACATATTCACGTTGTCGCTGCATAACTTGGATATCAGCAGAAATAGGCTGACAGATATTGAGTTCCTCACAGATACCACGAAACTTGACATAATATTTTTCTAAAAAAGAATCATCGAGGGCAAGTGAAAAAATAAGTTTGATGAAAATCACAAGTCTTGCGCCACACAAGTTTGGCAGTAGGTAGAAAACTAAAGTGCTGCTAATATGAGACTCCATACTATTCCATGAGTGAATGTGAATCCAAGCATCCTTAGTCGTCCATGCAGCGAACTTAGAATCAAATTCTTTAGAAGGATCATTAGTTAAGAAATGAAACAGCATCTTGCTTAGAAAATAACATCAACTACCCTAGCCCAAGGAGCATATTTTGAACATTTAACCGTGTAAAGGTAATGGATATCATATCAAGAGACCAACGAGACCCAAAAATACACTAGCAATAGTTGAAGTAGAACTAGAGAAAGACTGAGAAGCCATTCTAAGGTGCACAAAACAATGACCAGATCAGATGAATAAACGACCACTTGATTACGGGGGACCAAATATCAACAACAAAAGATCATAGCAAGTACCGAAACTTATGAATCTAGCATTGCATAATAAGAGCAACAACCAACATAATCAACACATAATACTTACTGACATGAGAGAACTTACAACCTGTGAACAACAAACATGGAGCAAACAAGAGAAGCTTGCAGTAATTAGATATCTAACAACCAACGATCCAACAACAACCAGAGATCAGGGAACAACAACAAACATGGATAGTCAGCAGCGAAGAACAACAAACGAAAATAGATTTCACAAGTTTCTTTTCAAGCACTTCTCTGCATTGATTTCATAACATAGGGACTAAAGATCGATTGATGGCCAATCGAAGAGAGTGTTTGGAGTTATGAATATATTGATGATGATGTCTGTAGCAGATCGATATCTCTCACACTCACCGAGGTGGAGTGGCGATTGGGACATTGTCGGCAAAGTCAAGGGAGACCGATGGTGACGATAACGGTGATGGTGGAAGATGACATCGATAGTTTTGAAGAACGGATATCAGTTAGGGTTTGATTGATGTAAGCTCTAATACCATGTTATTAAAAAAAGGATGATTGGGGTTAACCAACTTAACCCTAACACAAAATTATTATTAATACATATAGGAAACAAGTATACTCGTTAAAGACAAAACTACCCTCACCACTCACTAATACATATTTCCTAATGTAAATGTTTACCGAAGATTGCTCGATGCGGTAGTTAGGAGGTGCTACATGGCTACAGTAGATGGTAGTACTAATGGAAGGGATAGACTAAAATTAAAAATTTAGAGGTGGTAGTTTGAAAGGATTTAGGTTTTTTTGATATCACGGAATATGATGACCTTGATACAGCTCATTGGAGAAAACAGATTCATATGGCTGTCCCAAATTGACTGGTCCTTAAGGGTCCGTTTGGTTTGGTTTATGACCCCCCCATCCATTAAAAAACAAACCTATAATTATACTTTGCAATGCTTACTTTTAACTCTTACATAGTACATATTAAACTAGGGTTTTATCAAGCTACAAATAATTAATTGAAACTTTTACCCTTCTTTTACATACAATAATCTAGGGCAAACTTCACTTAGACCCCCCTTTGGTTTAGTCAATATGTAGATTGGGCCCCTGGCTTTCATTCATCAACACAAACTCCTGTGGTTTGTGGATCAAAGTGTACTATTGAGTTTTTCAACAAACTAGCAAAAAGTGTATCGCACTTGCCATTCAAGAGAGTGAGTCACTTTTGCCATACAAAAATAACTTCCAAGTCTAAAAATTCGCAATCGTGCCACTGGCTTCTTCACCCTTGTTCCAAACCAATAAACCAAATTAAACATAGTAGTTTTAGGTTTGTCAACCAATGAAAAGGATATGACAAAAAGTAAGTGTTAAATTCAAGCACTGAAGAATCCCACCTCGGCACCCAAATTATAAAACTCAACTTCTAGATCCCAATTTCAAAATCCACTTAGTCAACAGAGTTTGTTTTTGCTTAATTTCACCTTCAAATCAGACATCACACACACGGGCCTTTCCCATAGTTCAATCTAATGGAGCCAAGAAAGAACAATCCTCAACTATTTGTTTCGTTTGTCAAAGAATCAGAGCTCAATCTACTTGAACTCTTTTACCTTCTAAACCTAACGTTTTGGTTGTACCAACATTTGCTGTTTGGAACCCCAACGGGTTGGTTTAGTGAAAGGAGAAAGGGCGACTAAAAGGCTTGCTTCCCCAAGGTCACCCTTGGGGCCACTGGAGTTTTGTCTGGTCGTTAACTTCAGGACCTCGAGAATTAGTCGGCATTAGGTTGGGGTAATCCCAAAAATAGCCCGATACCTCGGATATAAGAAAAAAACATTTGTTGTTTGAACAACACCATCACCATCACCATTCCATGTTTGCATTTATGTGTGTATGTAGCTATGTGTAAAACTTCGATAACATTATGTATAATAGTTTGATATCTATTTATAATTTGTTTGTATAATCTAATTAAAAACGTGTACCTAAAGAATCTATTTATATTAGGCGCAAGGGCTGGAATTATTGTTAAAAGTTTCTTAGAAAGTGAGTTTGGATCTCCCCTAGGCTATGCCAAGCAAGAAGAGCTCTGTAGACTCAATCAAAGGAAAAAGACAAGGGTATTGAGGCCAATTTACGCATCCCTTTGACGATGTCAGCTGTGCAATCTAGTCCACAAATCATAGGGGTCTACATGCTAATAAATGAAGGCAAGGGGGTCAATGTGATCGACTAAACCACAAGTTGTCTAAATGAAATTGCCCTATAATTTAACCCTCAGAATAAAATTCCATGGCTCTTTTGTAGAGAAGATGTAAAATTACAAATAAGCCATTTGGGCCCCGTTTGATAAACTTCTTGAAAAACATGGATTCATAAAGTGGTGGGATTAGGATTGGATTCGTGATACCAAGGGATTATTAATACAACGTCTTAAAATTAGAATCATGTTTGTTTAGTACTCGAGATTGGACTAATAGTCCATGGAAAGTGTTTGTTTGTAAGAGGGATGATAGTACTAAAAATCATGATTTCCAATTATGCCCTTCAATT
>JABCMJ010011568.1:0-32818 GCA_014822125.1 Arbutus unedo | reverse complement strand
AATGTCCCAGGCTAATGCATGACAATTAACTGGTTCTAGTTATGTCAAAATGTTCTACTCATTTTAGTTCTGAAATCTTCTGAATGGTTACAGGTGTTGATATGGCAGTGAGAAATGCATTACAGCGTAGAACTGACTCAATTGTTGGTGTGACTGGTCGTGCACCAAGAAAAGGAATGGTTTTGCCCTATCAACCCCTTTCACTTGCATTCAACCACATCAACTACTATGTGGATATGCCTGCTGTAAGTCGCTCATACAAATCAGTTCACTATCGTCTGTTAAATAGAGATCTTTCAGTTCATCTTTTGGTTTTCATTCTTTCTTCTTTTTTTATTTCGTTTGAGGATTTTCTGATTTATCTTGTATAGCATGAAGCTAGTAAATAGTTTAGCTTGTCTAGATATAGAATTTTGCCGCATTCTCAATGACATAATAAAGCTTGTCCCATATCAGTTTATTATCACCACCAGAACCATTACATAAACTTTGACGGGCTCTCCATTCATTGTAAATTGAGTTTGAGTTGTATGCTTTAACATGGTATCAAAGCCAGGTTTCAGAAACTTTTTGCGAGAATCTTTGCAGTGAGTCCCCCTCCTTTTTGTTTCTACCAAAGTGAATTTCATTTTGTACTGATCCCTATGTTATAGATCCTTTATTTACCTCATGTGTGGGAGTCTGGGGATTTCATATGCAGAGAAATGTCAAAGCTTTGAACAAATCAGTTAATTATCACCTCCAATACTAGTGTGTGAGCCTAGATGGTTTCTCAATTCATTTTCAATTGGTTCTGTTGGATGCTTTATAATTTTTGTTGATATTTTTCGTCGATTTTAACTACTCAATTGAGCTGAAATTTTACTCTTTTTTATAAAAGGAAATGAAAAATCAAGGAATTGAGGAGGATCGTCTGCAACTGCTACGAGATGTTAGTGGTGCTTTCAGACCAGGGATATTGACTGCGCTTGTGGGTGTTAGTGGTGCTGGAAAGACCACATTGATGGATGTGTTGGCTGGAAGGAAGACTGGTGGGTATATTGAAGGAACTATCAGCATTTCTGGTTACCCAAAGATTCAAACAACATTTGCTAGGGTTTCCGGGTACTGTGAACAGAATGACATTCACTCACCTTATGTTACTGTTTATGAATCTCTTCTATATTCTGCTTGGCTCCGTCTTTCCTCAGATGTGAACACAGCAACACGGAAGGTATGTCACTTGATAAACAAAACTCGACTTTATGTTTGAAACTGTTTTCATTTCCGTAGTCTTTTTGTTTCCGCTTCTTTTTTCGTGTTTTTGGAAACAAAAACAAAAACAGATTGAAAGCACCTCAGTTTCATATTTGGCAAAGATTTGAAAACAAATGTTGGTTTGCTAAGTGAGTTGTTTTCAAAAGAAGAATCCGTTCGAAAAGTTCACAAACAGTTCGCCAACACATATTTTCTGTTTTCCAGAAAAAGAAAACCTGAATTATACCAAGCAGATCTTTGTTCCACTATTTAATATGACTATTTTTTGCCGTTTTGTTGTAACAGATGTTTGTTGAAGAAGTGATGGAGTTGGTTGAGCTAAATCCGATAAGGAATTTCATGGTTGGGCTTCCGGGAATAGATGGTCTTTCAACAGAACAAAGAAAGCGGTTGACAATAGCTGTGGAATTGGTTGCTAACCCATCTATCATCTTCATGGATGAACCTACGTCTGGCCTTGATGCGAGAGCTGCAGCCATCGTTATGCGAACTGTGAGAAATACAGTGGACACAGGGAGAACTGTAGTGTGCACAATTCACCAACCAAGCATAGACATTTTTGAAGCTTTTGATGAGGTATAATCAATTTCCTAAATAATATTCTTGATACTAATTTATGTTGTGATCTTTAGCCATATTATGTTGCATAATTGCAGCCTATGTATGCACTGACATGCTTAAATGGTTTCCATCCATTAAACGTTTCTAAATTTTTACCCCGCAAAAACATGTGTCTCAGACATGATTCAAAATATCGGTACCAGTTTCCATAAAGGTATCAATCACGATGACATGGTTTCGGAGTGTGACAGTCATAACATAAAGGTAGTGGGGTATCCAGAGAAACCTTTTTTTTTTTTTTTGAGAAAAAGATTTGCACAACATGGGGAAAAATGATGGTATGTATTTTTTTTTCCTAGAATCACATTTGTTGGGGTTTAAAATGGCGTTTGGTTATTTTTCTTTATTTTAATGCCCGATGCTATATGTGTTATATTTTTTTTAACTTGAAGCGGTTTGAAAATAATTTTATATGAACTTAACGTTTTTTGGTATGTGTTTGCATGTAAAAAGTATTATAAGGGCACATGCTATTATTTTAAATTATAAAAACTTTGCTTTTGTAGTTTCAAGGTCATTATAATTCGTAATTTGATTTAATTGGGTAATGGTTGTAAGGAAGGAAAAAAAGTTTAAAACTTTACATGCCAATTTCTAACAACTTCGACCGGTTTTATTGACTCATTTTCTCTTCATTTTGCAGAGCCAAACTTGCAAAAAATGATTCTGTGCATATTTTGTCTATAACGGCTAGCACAGTCCGTCACCTCCGTTATATAACAACTGATAGTGTTACGTAACACCGTTAGTAGGCAATTTTTCAATTTAAATATCAACATAATGAATGGGGACATAAAAACTTTATTTCGGGAGTTAGCTTACAATTTTCAGAAGTATGTAAAGAATGGCGATTTGTAACATTAGATTTGGTTATTTCTGGTTCTGGACAATATTCATATGAATAGCAATTAAAAATATAAAACAATCCCAACTTTATACTATTGTCGTGTTCCTTGTCTGTCTCCGCTCTCCATTTATGTGTTCGTACTCTTGTCATATTGGTGCTTCTTAGATAGCAACTAACGATTTTTCTTGTTTGCAGTTACTTTTGATGAGGAGAGGAGGCCAAGTCATTTATGCTGGACCTCTGGGTCCCCAATCCCACAAGCTCATAGAATATTTTGAAGTGAGTAAATCTTTTTCTAATGCTGACATTTGCTTTTATTATGAAAATGGATACACAAACAGAATTTTGCAGAGAAGTCAACTGATATTAATTGGCCGTGGCATTATCAAAATCGTAAGCCTCATTAGGCGGTGGTTTGGTCTAAAATGAAAAAACAATGAAAGACCTCATAATTCTGTAGATTTATGGTTGTGTGGATATACCCTCTATTGCTAAACATCACGAAGATGAATTCCTACATATTATTTCCTCTTTCCCTTCTTCTGAAGTCTAAGCTTGTGCTGAACGAAATGAAGAAAAAACTTGTAAGGAGGCAGTCTAAGCTTGCAAATTTAGATGCCAGAATAGCAATTCTCCACTGTTTAACATTTTGTGTGGATTAAAATCTGTAAACTGCCACAGGCTGTCCCTGGTGTTCCCAAGATTAGGGGCGGATACAATCCTGCTACATGGATGTTGGAGATTAGTGATCCTACGGTTGAGGCTCACCTGAATGTCGATTTTGCTGAGATTTATGCCAACTCCTCCCTTCATGAGTAAGCAAAATATGTCTTTAATTTGTAACGTATCTTTCTCGTATTTGTAGTGTGTTACATGGACTCCTCATTTCCTCATTGTACCCGTGTCAAATACGCATAAATCCATGTCTGATTCTTTTTCTAGTCGGACACATTGGGGACACGCTAGGATGCGTTGAGCACACATTAGGTGTCATAAGGCGATTTTTATAAGTTGGAACAGTGTCCAATATTGCTATGGATGCTTAGTTCATGAATACTTGTTTAGTGATTGTGGATTTGTATCTACATAATGTCAAACGTCATTTGTGCTTTCTTCTTTGTTGGAAAATCATGTTTGGTATGCTCATATGAATTTATAAGACATAGCTGTAAGTTATCTACTTTTATATTTAATGTGTCCCCAAAGTGTCCCTGTCCCAAGTTTTGGAAAATAGCGTGGTTGTGTCAGGTCCGTTTCTCGTGTCCCGTCTCCGACCGTATCCATAATTGTCTCTCTTAGATTATGGCTTTAGGGAGGTTCAGTGCCTTGAAATGCACATACTTCTGATTTCATACGCAAATTCATGTAAAAGTAATTGTACTTGCATATTTATTTAACTGTTTATTGTTTTTTCCTTCATTCTTTGTTCAGGAGGAATGAAGAGCTCATCAAAGAACTCAGCACTCCGCCTCCAGGATCAAAAGACCTATACTTCTCGACCAAGTACTCCCAACCATTCATTACTCAGTGCAAAGCTTGTTTCTGGAAACAGCACTGGTCTTACTGGAGGAACCCCCAGTATAATGCCATTCGATTCTTCATGACCATCATCATTAGTGCATTATTCGGGTTAATTTTCTGGAACAAAGGTCAGCAGATGTAAGTCTTCAATTTCTTTGTTATTCATGTACATTCAACTGCTGCAGTAATCGAATTCCCTTATTTCCCCCCAAAACAACAAACAACATATGCAAGAACACTTGGGGAGACAAGTGTTTAGTATTGTTTTTATTTTTTGGTTTTCATTGTTCTATGTTACTGAAAAGAAAAATAACGTGGAGTTTTAAACACCTCTTCACAAATCTAAGAAATTAGATTTCTTAAAAAACAAGGTGTTTCCGAAAACATTATTTAAAAACAATACAAAGAAGTTTTCGTGAAAAAGAAAAGGTCAGAAACAATACCAATCGAATACCCTTTCGCAACTGTGTATTGTCCGAGAAGAAAATTATATATCCAACATCAAGTAGCTTTCATTGCTTCTTCTTCCTCCTTTTTTGTGTTTTGTTCTTACTGTTTTATGAAAGGTGGTGTTTATAGATTACATAACTTTAAACATTTTTAACAGGGCCAAACAACAGGATCTGATGAATCTTTTGGGAGCTATGTATGCTGCTGTTTTCTTTCTTGGAGCCACTAATGCTTCTTCAGTCCAGGCTATTGTTGGTATTGAGAGAACAGTATTTTATCGCGAAAGAGCTGCTGGGATGTATTCAGCATTGCCTTATGCATTTGCTCAGGTAACACAACACATCTCACCTCAATAAGTTCCCTTTCTCCCACAAATGGGATCTCAAAACCTCAGGTGTTTACGCGGAACCTGTAAATTTCCATCAAGAAAATCTATTGTGTTTTCTGTTTTCCTGTTTTACAACCAAAACATGGAAAACATTGGAACAAGCAGATATTGTTTGCTGAAGGTTACTTTTTCTGTTTGTTTTTATTTTCAGAAGATTTGAGACTATAGACAAAACATGCTTGGGAACTGTTTTTTGTGTTCCAAAAAACGGTTCTATTTCCAAACAAAAGAATGGGTCTCTCAATACAAGTTTTCATACTCTTCACCTTCTGCCAGCGACCTTTTTCCGGCCACCTCCTCACTTGCTTCTTAATCAAGGTTTTGAATGCGCACCAAGCATTTTTTTAACCTGAAGACGAAATTCATGCATATGATACTAAATATTGGTTCCAGTATTATGCAGAACCAAGTTTTTGAAACTTCAAAAATCATTTTTGTGTTCGTTTCCCGGGGACAACTTTCGGCAATAGCTTACCAAATGAGTTTTTTATTTCCTGGAACTGAAACAGACAATTTAAAATGAAAACAGTACTAAACAGGCAATAATTAGTTTCAAGAGACAAAATTTGAATCTTTTGTTGATGCTTTGTTACTGTAAAATCCTGCAGGTGGCCATAGAGGTGGTTTATGTTACAATACAAACATTGGTCTACTGCCTTATCCTCTACTCCATGATCGGGTTCGAGTGGAAGGTTGGAAAAGTCTTGTGGTTCTACTACTACATATTAATGTGTTTCATCTACTTCACGATGTATGGCATGATGGTTGTCGCGCTGACGCCTGGCGTCCAAATCGCTGCCATTGTCATGGCCTTCTTCCTTAGCTTCTGGAACTTATTCTCTGGCTTCCTCATTCCCAGGCCGGTATGTCAACTTTTGACCTTCTCAAGGTTTAGTTCCTAAATGTGGAATCTATCTTTTCCTTAATTGAATATTAACAATGTAAAATAGAAAATTTATGCGAAGTGTTTATACTTTGTAGAGAATTGTGTGATTGAACTACAGATATTATTTTAAAAACGATGAAATAAGTAATACAAACAGATCACAATATTTAGTATGGTGCGACCTTTTGTGGTCATTTCATTTGAAACAAAAATATCATTCTATGATGGCTCATGATTCAAGAAACATCTGTCACTTCATTCTTGATGAACTCTTCTTCTCTATAAAGACATACACCACCCTATCCTATTGAATTTTTTATTCTGCCAATTTAATACAATCAAGTGGAATCGGATCTTCAGGTGAGAGGCAAGACTTTCTTCATTGAGAAAAGAAAGACTATGTAGTTGTCTTTCTTTGGACTGAATCCTAGATTATAAATATAGAGAAGAGATGTAGAACAAAGAATAAGCAATTACATTAGATTGAACAAGCTAAGCCAGGTTTAGGTCTACATTCCCAACCCAAGATAGTACGTCCCCCTACTAAGTCAAGGGGGAGACTAAAGAGAAAGTAAAGTGGCTGCCTTTCCAAGAAAGGAATTTCCCATTGACTCTAATATTTCGGTCAGCTCTGGAAACAGACAGAAAGAGATGGCAGAGTAAGCGCTTCACCATTATACTACTTTCATCACAACTAGGGCTATATTCACCTCTATCTTAGGTAGCCGTGTTATGGTTAGTTGTGATAAAATGACAGTCATCTTTGGTGCCAAATTTGGCATCAAGTTTGGCCAAATCTGCCACCTCACCTAAACCCACTGATCTCCTTTGAAAATTGAGAGGAGTTTAATCCAATGGGCTGAATTTGAGATTGTGCCAAATTAGTACCAAAGCAGTTCTGCAACCCGTTATTTTCTGCCTTTTGGCATTGTAGCAAGCCAGTAATGGGCTTTGGCAAAGTCATTTTGACACCATGGGTGGACTTCATCATACAAGACGAATCTTATTTACAAAAGCATCATAGCCATATTCCAGAAGAGTTATGTATAAATTGTAATCTAAATTGCAATTTTCTTTTGTTTAGTTATCGAGTATTTTGTTTTGGGATTATTGCAGCAAATCCCCATATGGTGGAGGTGGTACTACTGGGCTTCTCCGGTTGCATGGACACTCTATGGGGTAGTGACCTCTCAAGTGGGTGACAAAGACGCTTTGCTTGAGGTACCTGGAGAGGGTGATGTGCCATTGAAGCTCTTTCTCAAATATTATTTGGGTTTTGAGTATGACTTTCTACCAGCCGTTGCAGTGGCCCATATTGGTTGGGTCATAATCTTCTTCTTTGTCTTTGCCTATGGTATCAGGTGCCTCAATTTTCAGAGAAGATAACAAAGCTTTGGTCCCCAAAAAGGTTGCCTTTTGATGACTCTAGCTTCTCTCCAAACTGGACGGTACTGTTTGGCCCATTTTGTTTTATTATGAGGCTCGTATCACGATTAAGCCGCTCATTTTGTAGTCCATGTGTGTCAATCGTCTCTGAAAAAAGATATAATGAATCATTAACCGTAGCTACATGATTTTATCAAGTTTGAGAGGGAGGAAACTGTGACAGAATCGTTAGCCGTAACTGAGTTGATTTTTTCCCATAATTTTCAACATGCATGGAGCTAAAAACGAATGGTTTAAATCATTGAAATGGGCTTCGGGAGTGGGCTCAACCGCACCATCCAGTCTATTATGTGATAGGGAGAGAAGTTGAACCCTTTTATACTGTATACAATAGGCAATTATTTGTGTAGGTCTCAAATAATTGGGAAACCAAATAGTTTCCTCTCCTTTTTCCTTGTATTACTGTTATTCTTTTGGACTGCATTTTCATACCAGCTTCTTTTGTAATGCAGCAATGGAAAATATATTAGTACGAATGTCTGTATGTAAGTAAAACATTCTGCTAAATATTTAAGGACCTTTTTGTTCTTCAAATTTCGCATGGGTGTATCTGGTTACTATATGGGTCTTCCAAAGAAGAGAATTAAAGGTGTCAATTCTGATCCAAACACGTGAATTCATCCAAATTCACACACTCTTCAAGGCCAGACGACTTCAGAAATTTCTTTCTTGATTCAAAATCCTTGTCCGTGTTTCCTGTTCATCGACTCTCCAGATGTGTGATTTTTCTTTGCATAGAGAAGACACAAAACCCGACTGAAATCGACCGCGACCCAACCAACCCGATTCATTCTGTTCCAACGAATAGCCGGTTCCAAATGGAATGAGGTATTTCTCCACCTGAAGTGATCAGTTCTGGTGGCGGGACACCCCTAGCATGAGGTGATAGCTATGCTTTTACAACCACTCTAATTGAATTCTTCTTGCTACAGTATATAAAAAGTGTCGAAAAAATAAAAGATTATACTAATTTTAGAAAATACCTAAATAACAGTATGGAAAAAAAATAAAATAAAATAACATAGAACAATACCGATAACATAACTGCAACTATTTGATTAATGTTTGATGCGGGCTATGTTGTGGTTTAATACTATGCTCAAACTTTGTAGTGTTATGTGTGGTCTAACCTTGGCTTTTGCCTAAGTTAGTCTTTCAATATATTTCTGAATTAGCAAAAAAGGAAAACATAACTTAAAAAACCACTGCAAACAGAGGCATGCGTAAACGCATAGTTTCCTTAAGTCAAATTTGCCGCAGAGTACTAGAGGATTCATCTGGTATTCGTCTCCGAGAATAAAACGGAATGGCATTACTAGTAGCACAATCCGAACAGTTTGGAAAACTGATTGTGGTTTACTCTCTCACTAGAACAGAACAAATATAAGGAATTGGTATTTTTTTTTTTGAGATTGAAGAAGGCATGAAATTATTGTGTTGAAACTAGAACGCAAAAGTCAATTTATATTGCACGTGTGTATTATTTCAGTTGAATCAAAATTAATAATTTTGAACTGAATTGCCAAGGCTGGCCTTGAGTTTTTTAGAGGCCCAAACCAAATCTCAAAATAGGCGCTTGTACATTTTCTTTTGCAAAATCAAATCAACAAAACTTACTTTTAAAATAAAACAACAATAAGCATTATATATCCTAAAGTAGGTTTACGTCATTTCATATTTACTTGATTTGAAATAAAAGTTAAAAATTCTAAATAAAGTTTTGAGTGTAGTGAAATATGTATTTATCACTTAAAGGTTATTTAATACACTATTTAGGATTATTTTCGCCTAAAAAGTAATAATTAATTTTTTAAGAAAATTTACTTTTTTGGTTCATATTTAATAGTGAAATTAAAAGATTAAAAAACATTAACGATATTAGCAAAAAAAATCATTAAAATCCGCCCGTCCCCAAGAATTTTTCCAGATAGCTTAATCTCGTCCTGGTTGGACATTGGTTCCACTTTGGCTTCTAAACTCTAGTCTTTTACTTCAAGTCATTGTCACTCGTCTCCAAGCCCTGAAACATTGAAAACACATGTTAAACAACGAGTAATACGGCCCACAGGACTAACAATGGTGAATTGAGCGTCGTAACCGTAACCATACATATAAATTCGTACTCTTTCAATTAAATCATGCACAAGAAATAATGTGCCAAACTAGATTCAACATCCAACATGTGCTCAAGATATTCACTCAGTAGCCAAAAATCATAAGAAAGTAATTTTGTAAAATTTTCTTGATATTAGAGAATGTTTCAAAAAATAAGGTTTCAAGCAAGACTGACCAATCATGACACACTCCTGACCGGTCAGGTTTGACCCTGACTGATCACAAGATAGTCTAGAGGATTGCCTACTATTTTGTTTTGAAAACTCATCCTGACTGGTTACCTCATGATTGGTTACTAGAATGTTTTCATGCTCACCATGACTGATCACTCCTTCACCCTAACCGATCAGACTCAGCTACTAGAAAATCCTGATTTGATACAGTCTAGCCGGTCAGACTACCACTCTGACCGATCACCCATAATTACGTGAGAAAATAGAAAATCATGCGAGGAAACATCAGGTTTGCAAAAAACCCTAAAACTCAACTTCTTAATTCATGAACAATACCACATAGTCTATCTTTTACACCAAAACGCGACATGTAATACATTAAATAATGTTAAGTCGAGTTTTAACTAGAATCCTACCTTAGAACAATGAATCCACAACTCAAGAACGCAACAATTCTCCCGTTTCTGATACAAACACACCAACGTCTGGTTCGATCTGTGCTTCAACACCCAATATGATGCTTCTTGTTGCACCCTTCAAGGTTCTGAATGCACGATTTTATCATCTCGATCAATCTCTCTCTCGAATATAGAGGGGAGACTCTCTAGAATTTCCTCTCTTTCTCAGAACGTTCAATAGAATGTTAGACAACCCTAATTAATATAAGGTGCTGATTTTATATTAATTAAAGGGTAAAACGCACTTCAACCCCTGTAGTCCTATTCTTACTCAATTAAGTCTCCAAGCTTTCAAAATTATAGTTTTATCCTCAATTAAATAAAAATCTCAATAACTCAAATATTCCAATTACAAAACTTAGCACGATCTTTACAACCACCCCTCTTTATAAAAGTTTCGTTCCGGAAATTCACAAGCCTAAGAAGTAAACAACTTTGGATATTTTGAACACAATTCAAATTCCTGTTCCCATGTGACTTTTTCGACTCCATGATGTCACTACAATATTTTGGCTAACATAATTGTTTTCCCACATAAGACTTGCTCTGTTGTATCTAAAATTTTCACTGGTCGCTCCTCATTTGAAATATCAACCTCAATGTCCAACTTAGTCCAGTCTAGCATGTGTGATAAATCCGAATCATACTTGCGCAACATTGATACATGAAACACGTCATGAATTCTAGATAGTTGTGGTAGTATCGATATGCCACTTCTCCAATCCTCCTTAGAATTTCAAAAGACCCGACCAAACGCGGCGACAGCTTTCCACTGTGGCCAAATCTCATCAACCATTTACTAAGAGTGACTTTAAGAAACACGTGGTCACCCACCTCAAAAATCAAAGGCCATCTCTGACGATCTGCATAGCTTTTCTAACGACTCTATGCGGCAAGCAATTGCTATCATTTTTTTATTATCTTCTATGTCGTTTTCGCACTAAGTTTGGTCCCAACAATGTACCCTCTCCAACCTTAGTCAAACAAACAGGAGATCGACATGGTCTACCATATAGGGCGTCATAATGGGCCATCTCAATACTGGACTGATAACCAATGTTATAATCAAACTCTACCAATGGTAAATAATCCTCCCATGAACCACAGAAATCCACGATACAAGCCTTTAACATGTCCTTTAGAATCTAAGTGATACGTTTTGAATGTCCATCTGTCTTCAGATGGAAGGCAATACTCATTCGTAAGTCTGTACCAAGCGCCCTACGAAGGCGCAACCAAAATCATGAATTAAACCTAGAATCTCAATCGGATATAATAGATACTAACACCCTATAAAGTTGAATGATTTTTTGAATTTATAATTTGCTAAGTGCCTCTACAGTATCCACCACACGGATGGGAAGAAATTAAGCAGTCTTGGTTAGTCGATCAATTATCACCCAAACTACGTGCCGACCCGCTGGTGACCTAGGAAGACCCATTATAAAGTTCATAGTCACGTGTTCTCACTTCCATTTTGCTACAGGTAAAGGTTGCAATAATCTAGCTAGTCTATGATGTTCAGCCTTAACCTACTAACAAACTAGGCACCTAGATACGAATTGCCCTACGTCCTGCTCCATACCCTTTCACCAATACTATCGTTTCAAGTCTTGGTACGTCTTTGTACCACCCGAATGCACCATGAGACAATAATGGTGGAACTCATGAAGTACATTCTCGCAACATGACTTCGGAACAAATATTCTGCCCACAAACCTCAACCTCTAATCGGTATGCAGGACCCATCTATCAACCTATTCACCCGAAGCTAGGCGATCCCTAACCGACTGGTCATCAACATTCTCATGTTGAGCTTTAATTACCTTTGATAATAGCGATGGTTGAACCACGATGCTAAACAAGGTTGCTCGTTCTTCACCCAAGCTGAGTTGTGAATCTTGCTCACTAATCACTCCTAACATCTTCCACTCACGAATGGCCAGACTAGCTAAACTATGAAGTGATTTTCTACTCAATGCGTCCACCACCACATTAGTTTTACCTGGATGGTATTGTAAATTAAAATTGTAATCTTTCATGTACTCCATCCACATTTGTTGGCGCATATTCATGTCTTTCTAGGTGAATATGTATTTTAGACTCTTGCTTACCATACAGATAATGCCTCTAACTTTTAAGTGAAAAAATCATTGCCACCAACTCAAGATCGTAAGTGGGGCAATTATGCTCGTGAGTTTTTAGCTGTTGAGACCTGTATGCCATAACCCTACCCTCCTGCATCAGTATACACCCTAGCCGCTCATTCGATGCATCACAATAAACTAAATAACCTAACCCACATTTTGGTATTATCAAAATCGATGCCAAGGTCTACCTATTTAACTCTTGAAAGGAAAGCTCACATGCCTCGTTTCACTCAAATTTGATTCCTTTACATGTAAGTCTGGTCATTGGCGCACCTAGCCGTGCAAAATTCCCAACGAAGTGTTGATAGTAGCCGGTCAAGCTCAAAAAATTTCGAATTTCGTAGACGCCCCTAGGTCAATCCCAATCAACACAACCACAATTTTGGATGGATCGACAGTAACCCCATCCCCAGATACCAAATGCTTGAGAAACTTTACTTCCGAAATTCAAAACTCACACTTGAAAATTTTGACATACAAACTGTTCTCCCGAAAGATCTGAAAAGTCAATCTAAGATGTTCCTTGTGCTTTTTCTCGGACTGTGAGTAGATCAGAATGTCATCCATGAACACCACTACAAACTAATCTAGATAAGCATGGAAGACCCAATTCATGAAGTTCATGAATGCGGTAGGTGCAGTTGTCAAACCAAATGACATTACCACAAATTCATAGTGCTTATATTGAGTTCTGAAAGCGGTCTTGGGAATATCCTCCTCCCTAACCCTCAATTAATGATGCCATGATATCAAATATATTTTTGAGAACACCCGTGAGCCTTTAAAATGGTCAAACAAGTCGTCGATCCTTGGCAAGAGATATTTGTTCTTAACCGTGACTCTGTTCAGTTGTGTATAATTGACGCATAGACGTAAGAATCCATCCTTCTTCTTAGAAAATAAGGCCAGTGCACCCCAAGGCAAGTGGTAGGCCTGATAAAATCCTTGTCCAATAGTTCTTGTAGTTGAACCTTTAATTCCTTCAATTCAGCTAGAGCAAATCGATAAGGTTCCATCGAAAGAGGTGAGACTCCAGGCACAAGATCGATAGAAAACTCCACTTCTCATTGAGGTAAACATGTGATATCTTCAGAAAAGACATTCGAAAAATCACACACTACTGTTGGTAAGTCATTATGACACCGACTACTCTCATTATCCCATGTGATGGCAGAGAGTTGACCGAAATTCACGCAATCCCACAACTCTCGTATAATAGAATGAACTCCTCTCCGGTCTCCCCAAGGATAAATACTATCTCGGTTATGAGCACAAATAGTCATAGCCCGGTAACAATATATAATGGCTCGAGAGAAGGCAAACCAATTCAGGTCCAAGATGACATCGAAACCCTCCATGTCCAACAAAATTAGATCAAAGGGTAAACTATGATTGACGATAACAATTTTGCATGACCGGCAAACTTGATCTAGGGCTACCTCGCCCCAACTGGCATTTCCATATACAAAACAAACTCTAGAGATGCAACCTCCAGACCCAAAGCAGATGCAAGACGCAAAGCTATAAAAGAATGCGATGCACCCGTGTCGAACAAGACATTAGTCCAGGTGTGAAATAGTAAGAATGTATCTCAAACCACAGAAGTCTCAGTTGTTGCCTCAGGTGTTGTCACTGCATAAGCTCAACCATTGGTCCCTTGTCTCTGTTGAACTGATTGGGTGGATGGAGATGGCCGAGCTATCCCTGCTTGTTGTATCATAGTCAAACTCTGTTGAATAGATGCAAACTGTGTGGGCTGCGTCTGCACCGAACCCCTTGCTTCGACACTTCCCTATACTTAATGACAATTCTGATGTATATGCCCCATCTGATTACCCTCATAACAAACAACATGTCGAACCAGCGCTGTCTCCGTTTGTTCGGCAACTGGCCTTCTTGTGACCCGGCCTTCCACATTTAAAATATATAATTTTCCCTTGAGCAGTTATCTCAGTAGAAACCATTGATGGTGCCGAAACGGCCTGCATCTAATATCCTCTGAACTACGAGTTACCATCTCTCGACCTCTTCTTTTCTTGATATCATGTTCCCACCGACACAGGCTTAGTTCTAACTTTAATCTTTTCTTGCTCGTCTGCTTCTAGGATCGTGGCTTGTTTCACTAGATCTCCATATTCTCGTATCTTCAATTATATCACCTTCTCCCTAATAGTAGGTTTGAGACCCTTCTCGAACTACTTACATTTCAAGTCCTCGTCATTTGTCATTTCAATTGCAAAATGGGACAGCGAAGTGAACTTATTCTGATATTCTACCACTATCATATTCCCCTACTTCATATCGTGGAACTTCTGTCGAAGCAAGTCCTTCATCATTTCAAGAAAATAGTGGTCAAGGAAGATCTTCTTAAAAGCATCCTATGTCATCTCCTCTCCTTCATATGCAGACTTAATGGTTTTCCACCATTTGGACGTCTCACATGTGCATTGGTATACCACCAAAGAAACTCTTAAGCTATCCTCCGTTATCTGAAGGGTGTCCAATGTCTTTTCCACTTGCTCGACCCAATCGTCAGCCACAAACAGATTTGCACCACCAATGAAGTCTAGGGGATTCATTTGACAGAACTCCCGCATAGCAATCATCGCCCTATTCTCATTGCCCGATTGATGAGTAGCAACATTTTGGTTATTCTGAACTAATTGTTGCAATGCTTCAACTATGACCCTACCCAGGTTATCACAATTGACTTATCCTGGTGCCCTAGCCGCTGCACCACCACTGCCCTTGTTGTTTGCTCTGCATGGTGGCATAACTCTACAGTAAGGAGATAATAACTGTCAATACCAAACAAACATGTAAACAAAAAGAAAGCACGTATACATGTGTAAGCACATATGAGAAGTACCCATGAGGACATCAACTCAATTCCCAATTAACTTTCCCAAACTTCCAGATAGAAGACATGGTGATCAGTCGTTTCTTCTAACTAGATTTCACGAGTAGTCGCATGGATGTCTGAAAACTAAGCACAACACCCCCGGTGTACCACCCTACATAGCACATAATCCACATAGAATCCTATCTCACAGACTCTAGGTATTCGAACCATGCTCTAATATCAAGTTGTCACACTCCAACTCCAAGATATGAAATGAGCAATATAAATCCAATCACGATCGTATAAAATAAATAAAATCTCGCAAAACTTAATTTTCCATTATATCAACTTCTTAGTTAGTTAAACTAAAATAGTTATAAAAGATCCACAATACCCAACAAAACAAGTCTAACAGAATGAAAAACATAAATCCTACACTACTCAGCCAAACTCGAAGCTCTATCCTGTAGGCTCAATATCAATTTCTGAAGAAAGATTTAATAATAAAATATAAGTTGAATCTCATATAGGATGCTAAATAAAACAAAGTTTAAGGATGCTCAATATATAGCATGCCAAATATAAAAAGTTTTTCACTCCTGCAGATATGAAACAATGATAAACAACATGCAACCGTGTAACCTACCGAAGCATGACGACCCATGCATCCACATTATCCCAACAAGTTTTCACAGCCTTTCACCGACGATTGCCCATGAGGATTCTAAGGACCAGTATCTTTTTATGGCCTTTCACTGATGACTATCCAAGTTGACTATAGAGACTAGTAGATTCTACAGCCTTTCACCGACGACAATCCATGGTGCCCATGGAGACCAATAGGAGTAATCCTATTAACAACCACAATCATGCATATGAACTCATACTCTTTCAATTGAGACATGCACGAGAAATAATACCAAATCATAATCAACATTTAACATGTGCCCAAGACATTCACTCAACAACCAAAAACCATATGAAAGTAATTCCGTGAAGTTTTCATGACATTGGAGAAGGTTTTAGAAAATAAAGTTTCAGGCAAGGTTGACCAATCACGATACACCCCTGACCGGTCAGGTTTGACCCTAACTGGCCATGGGATAGTCCTAATTGTTCTCTGGATTACACACTGTTTTGTTTTGAAAACTCATCCTGGTTGGTTGCTGCACAATCCTGACCGGTCAAGATTGGCTACTAGAATGTTTTGGTGCTCACCTTGACCGGTCAAACTCAGCTACTGAAAAATCTTGATTTGGTACAGTTAGACTACAACTCTGATCAGTCACCCTCTATTACGCGAGAAAATAGAAGATCATGCAAGGAAATATCAGGTTTGCAAGAAAACCCTAAAACTCATCTTCTTAATTCATGAATAACACCTCATAGCCTATCTTTAACACCAAAACGCGATATGGAATACATTAAATAACGTTAAGTCAAGTTTTAACTAGAATCCTACCTTAGAACGATGAATCCACTACTCAAGAACGCAACGATTCTCCCACTTTTTACACGAACACACCAGCACCCTGTTCGATCTACGCTTCAACACCCGCCATGGTGCTTCTTGTTGCACTCTTCAAGGTTCCGAATGCATGGTGCACGTCCTCTCAATCAATCTCTCTCTCAAATATGGTGGGGAGACTCTCTACGATTTTCTCTCTTTTCCAGAACGTTCAAGAGAATGTTAGGCGACTCTAATTAACATAGAGTGCTAATTTTATATTAATTAAAAAGTAAGATGCACTTCAACCCCTATATTCATACTCAATTAAGTCACCAAAGTTCTAAAATTATAGTTTTACCCTCAATCAAATAAAAATCTCAATAACTCAAATATTCCAATTACAAAATTGGACACAGTCTTTATATGCTCAGAATAGTAAAAATAAGCAAACAAAGTAGGACAGGTGGATAATTCGATTAAGGGAGCAAATTGCACCCTATGAGATTTTATACCAACCTATCCGACTGGATTTGGGACTACGTTCGGAAGGTCAGAAAAAAAGAAAGAATTCCAGTCTTTTTTGTCTTACAAAACTTATTTTCCTTTTCTAATCATCTAGTCATTCTTTTTCCATTTATCTCCATGAGATCTACTGGAACGGCAAAATATTACTGGCTACATTCAAAAACAGTAGGACTAACGAAAAAAGAAGAAGAAAATTTTGGGGTTTTTTTAACTCAAAAGGTTACCCTAAAGACTAAAGTGGATGTTTCTGGCATTGCTCATTAAGGTATTGATCCCCATAATCCATGAGCTCCTCAGAAGAATGTCTACAATTATTTCGGCTGATCAAGGCCAACGGCTATAAACAAAAGAAGTTACTTGAGGAGAGAGTGGCTGTGAAATTTAGGGTGCAAGTTTCAGTTGCATGTAAGATTGATGGAACAGGAGTCCTGCGTAGACACAACAGACATGCTAGGCGGCCAACATCTGACCTATCTCTCCTCCGGTTTATTTAATTTGGATAGTACATTATCTTCATTCCGTCAAAGAGAGAACCATACAATAATCTGATAGGACATGAATACCTATGGAATCATGTTATATTTATTCTGGAGAAAAATCCAAACTATAGGGGCTAGTACGAACATTCGATCATAATTGAAATTGATAAAATACTCGATGAGAAGAAAAAATCAAACAATTCAATCAAACAACCGGATCTACAATGAGAAGAAAAAACTAAGCAATTCAATCAAGCAACCGGATCAATGATGAGCCCGATATTGGCCACATTGTTGTGGACACAGCACAAATCCCTGCCCCAAAATTGATAGAGACATTTCATTATTATTGTTTTGTTTGTTGTATACAAGACATTCCATTATTGTTTCATTATTATTGTTTTGTTTGTTGTATACAAACAATAAGGGCTAGGAAAATTAATTGAACCAAATTGTTGTACCGATGTTAGTTTCTATTTTAGAGAATTAGACGCATTTTCATCGTCAGCCTCCTTCACAAACCAATAGGGATTTTTTATGACATCCCTCCACAAAATTGAAGTTTATTCTCGTAAACATTTCTCTTGTCATTTTCGACAATAAAAGGGGCTTTTACACTCTACATGAGCAAAATTTAAGTGCAAGGTACAAAGCCTCGTGCCCCCCTAAGAAATTATTCCCTCAAACCATCCAACAATTGCTCCTATCATGAGGAACACTTATGTGAATGCTACAATCAAGACAAGACATAATCAAACCCAAGACTTCCATCATCTTGATTGACCATGGAGAAGTTTATCGAAAAAGAAAACGCTAGTCGCCTCAGAGCAACATTGACTCTGGATTCTCTATGTAGCCTTTAAACGCTTTCAGCCATTCTGCACCAATTGCACCTAAAACACAACCAATATTGAATGGATGTAGGGGGGTTTCATTAACCCAAATGAATAGTGTAGGCTAGGTGTAATTTCACAATTATAAAGTCCGTTTAAAAGCAACTTACCATCAATAACGCGATGATCACAGCTCAAAGTTGCAGACATGAAAGAAGCAAACTTGTATTGCTCTGAGCCCGAACTGGGTATGACCCTCTTTTCAGCTGCTCAAGAAGTTTTAGAGATGAGGAATGTCTTAAAATTAAATGAAGAGAAGGAACGAAAGTAAATAAGACAAAAAAGAAAAACTGAAACGAATTGAAAATCACAGTGGGTGGTGTCCCAGAATTTTATCAAAGTAGTAGTCATTCAGAAACTATTATTCACCAATTCTATTGAAAACAAAAATAAAAAGTTTATTGCATATCAATATCAATGTTTGGAAAATTATGCAAATACACGAAATAATTTAACTGTCCTTGATCATCACATCTATTTAAACCACTGTGTATAATAGCCTAATTACCAATGCATGCTATCAAATACATCTTGTCAATGTGCCGACCGTACAGTCGTTCTGAGCAACTATGTAACGAGTTGGAGTGAAGTTAAACTGGTCTAATCAACTATTTTAAGTTTTGTAAGAAATGGATGACATTAGGATGTCCATTATTATGTTTAGTGTAGTCTATATATTAACTATGCCAAACCAAGTATTTTTATTGTCTACAAATATATTCTCCTGAATTAGTGTTTCTAGTCTGTGCAGCCGCCAATGTGAAAAATAAACCAAATGCATGCACTAGGTGGCTTACCAGAACCAACAGCTAGAATGCCTGCTTGAGGAGGGTTAATGATGGCGCAAAATTGTTTGATGCCGAAGGGCCCTCCCAAATTGGACACCGTAAATGTGCCTCCCTGAAAAAAGGAAAAAAAACTCAAATACCATGCACAATATGCCAAGGCTTCCATCTGCTGATATTTAGAAACAAGCAGCACTTTTTAACCTCATAGTCTTCTGGCTTCAAGCTGTTCTCCTTGGCCTTTTGGGCCAACAGTTTGACCTCATCAGAAATCTTCGACAAACCTTTCTTGTCTGCATCCTACAATCCCAGGGCACGGTCATAACACAACTTCTACCAGAACAAACCATGTGGATGCAGGAATGTAACAAACCCCCGCGCGCGGGGGGGGGGGGGGGGGGGGGGGGGGTTTTGAAGGAAGACAAAAGTACATGGATTATGATGCATTATAGTACATGCCAAAAAGTTTAGTGAATACCACAACTGTGGAATTTGAGCAAATACAACCGCTGGGGGGGCGTTGCGTGTGTTGTGAAGAAAAACAAACAAGTCTCAAAGCAAATGTATCATTCCATAGCACTAAGCTGTGAATTGTGATGACTCACCTTGATTACGGGAACAAACAATCCATTGTCTGTCTGCACCGCAACATTGATATTCACATCGTTATACCTGATAATTATGAACCACAAAAAACAAAACAAATCACAACAAATGTCACAAGGACATGCAATAAAAAGGTTTGCCACAGAAAAACTTACTGTCTAATATAGTCATTTGTCCATGAACTATTGCACTGAGGAACTTTGCGAAGAGCCAAAGCAGCAGCCTGCATTTATAGCTCTAACTAAGTTAGCTGATTTATAAATTTTCTAGACAATCTGTAATATATGCCCAAAACCACTGGTAAAGGAAGTATTTAAAGAACTCATGTTTCATAAGCTCACATACTTGCCGCACTACTGTAGAGACTAACAATTGTTAAATACCGGGCTGGTACTAGAGCTTCTGCTATTTAAGCAACTTACTTTTACTCAAAGCTAATTCTTCTTCCAGGAGTTTTATCTTTCAAACAATGGGATCCAAAAATAATAAAAAAAGAAAAAAACAAACAGGTATAAACCCACACAAAAGATAACTAAGCAATGGACTATTCTGGTGGCAAGTCCTTTCTCCTAAGAATTTCACAATTCTGCTTGGAATCCAGGATGAAAAAGATTGAGACAGCCAAAAAGTGAAGCGTGCCAGGAGAATCCTACGTACCTTAATTACAAGATCATTTATCGAGATTCTCTTTCCACCTGAAGCTTCCTGTAGTGAGTTGAGTTCACTCCGTAATCTGCAGAAAGTAGCAATTCAGTTTCTATAAGCTCGTTCGAAAGGTAGAATCTAGCCAAACAAAGTTGACAAATACTCACTGCATTAGCTTGTCGACACATGTATCTACAGTCAAATAATAATGGGGAATGGTTTGCTTTGATAACAACAACCGCGAAGCTGTGACCTGTGGAAATTGCACCAAGGATATGATTCAGAAACGAAGACATGGGAGTGCAGCAGGAAAGAGTTCATGAACTGAAACTGTCAAAAGAAAGCTAGGTTATGATTGTGGCAACAAAATGGGTCATGTGTAATACTTTTCTTATCTGAGAATGAGGAATGTCTGTGTAATCCAAGGATGCTGCTGCTGTGTCAACTTTGGGTGCTGCCTTTGAAACTTCCTTCCCTCTAGAACCTACACCGCAGACAGGGAACCAAAAAGTTAGCCAGCATTACGATGAGTGAAAATTGCAGGAAATTGCAAGTTAAAGAGAGCATGGAACCGATACTAATAAGTCATAACATCATACAACAGCACTTAGCCTTTAAACTACTGGAAATAAGCTCTAAATTAAGGAAAGGGCAAAAATCCTAGGCACATAATGTTATTGTTAGAAGCAAAGCAGCGTACCCAAATAATCCTCAATATCAGCCTTAACAATGCGTCCATCAGGACCTGTTCCTTTGATGCTTGAGAGGGGAACCTAAAGTAAAAGGATGAGTAAAACATAAGAAAAAAAGACTTCAGCTAGTGCTCATGGGACTGTTGCCAAAACAGTTGGGAACATAAATTACCTTGTGATCTTCTGCCAACTTTCTTGCAAGAGGACTAGCAAAAAGGCGATCTTCCGTTGGAGAAGCTGCAGCAGCATCAATAGGCTTTGGCTCTGGTGAGGCAGCAGGTTCCACTACTTTTTCTGCTTTGGGTGAGGCCGAATCAGAGGGCCCTTTAGGTGCAGAAGCATCACCTGATTTTGAAGGTTCATAGTCTTTGAATTTTGCAATATCCTCCTCATCTTCCACTGTTATTGCAATTACCTATGGGAAAAAACAAAAAATTACAATGCTCCCAAAGAATACCATCTCTAGAAATTTTGAGAAAACTTCGAACTCAGATATTGACTTCAGATTATTAACACACTATATTTGAACTCACACGGTCACACCAGGCTTGACAAAATTATGATGTCAAAAAAGCATGCTCATGGCATGTTGAGCGACTGAACTACAAAGGACTTTAAGATCCACATACGGCTATAGCTTAGACTGATTTCAAGCTCAAAAGCCGGATTTGTTTCTGCTAGTAAAAAATACTAAAACATTTCAAAATAGGTCGTCTTCCCAAAAATTCTTCTGTTCAGACTTCAGGGAACTTGATCCTCAAAGAGACACCCAACAGTCCAATCGTATCCATCTTTAATAATGTACACTGACTAATGTACTCAAAAGAAGCTAATAAAGTAGTGAGTACTTCAGGTAATTCGAAGCACATTCTCCAGGAAGGACATAATCTGCACGATCACTTTCCATCCGAAGTGAGATCCACGTATTGCAGGACATGAGATAGGTGATCCGTCTAGTTTCTTTCCATTATTGGAATTGAAAAAAAGGAAGGGAAAAAGAAGTATAAATAAGAACAAATCGGGAATACCACATTAAAGTAGTACCTCACCAACTTTAATTTCTTTTGCTCCATCTCCGCGTATTATCTTAGCAAGATATCCTTCCTCCATGCATTCCAACTCAACTGTTGCTTTATCCTTCAATATCAAATAGGAGTATTATGGAATGCTAATTTACGCGATCATCTTGTCACTACATGAATGACTTTATCAACCAGAACCGATAGAAAAGACGAGGACCCACTGTTTCAACTTCACAGAGTACTTCACCAATAGAAACTTTATCGCCTTCTTTTTTCAACCACCTTGCAATATTACCCTGCGTAGCACGGGAGAAACAGAAAATTATTCAGAAAGAAATCACAGACGGCTGGACAGCAAGTGCTACCCACATCTAGCGGAGGTACAGCTGCCTAACTACCTCTACCAGAGTACTGTGTGCAATCTTTTTCTTACTTAGAAGGAAAAAGTAGATCTAGAAGTGTGTGCTTTTTACTCAAATGTATACATGCCTCTGTCATTGTTGGTGAAAGAGAAGGCATCCCAATCTCCTGGTGTGAAGGAAGGCCTGCAACATATCATCATAAAAACTATGATTATGAATTACGTGGCGAGAGCACAGAAAGAGCATCACTTTCAGAGCAAAAAAAAGGACAGCATTCGATAGCAATTCTTTAGAATGGTCAGAATACACCATAAAATTTAGCAAATTACAGGCTAATGCTTACTGGATTCACAAATCACTACACTAAGAGAGGAAAAGGGATCGTGAAGGTGAAAGAACAACATTATCGAATACTTTGTTGGGACTGCCTCCGACTTTACAAGTCCTTGGTCTAAAAAATTGTAGAAGTCCATTTCCTTCTGTAGAATTTACAGGCAAACCTAATTTTGTTGGGGGCTTTTTTGGCTCTTAATCTTGTATTTAGACTCGTGTCCAAAGAGGTTAAGCTCCTTTTGGCAACTTGAATAAAGATACTTTATGTATCCAAAGAAAAACATGCAGGAGTGAAAACATTACTTAGGCAACTTGCTGCATGTGAAGTTGTGGCTTTTGGTACCAACTACAATATAGTAGGTCCTTACAGACCATAAAAATAAACAACTGACCCCTTTTCTTCCTGTCCAAAATGGAGGTCAGTGCACACCCCTGCCAAATTGGAATTTTCCTCATTTGTTGCAGATCTAAGAAGCTCAGATAAGGACACAAGATATGGACATGACACGCGTATGCGTTCTTTTCCAAATTTCGGAGACGGACATGTTGAATAAAAGAATGTAGATAGTTCCATGTTATGTCCACAGAATCGGGAAAAAGGAATTTCTATCAACTTTAGAGATAAAAACAAATACAACTAGTATTATGAAGAGATAAAAACAACCATCCTTAGATAAACATTAATAAATGAAGCAGGTAATTTGACCCTTACCCAACTTTTTAAAATTGCATTATTACCACGTAAATGTTCCCAGTGTGCCCTCAGCATGTCCCAGCGTGTCCAACTAAAAGTATACTTGGACACAAAGTTTAGTATGTCCAACACATGTCCGGAGTGTGTGAGGAATATAGATTGGTTCGTGCTTCTTATGCAGATCAAGTTTATGATAAACCAAGAAAGATATTTGCTATCAGAAGTACCTTCATTCCATTCCACATATGTTTGTGGTCTTGGATAAGAATAAAGGCAAGTCAGCAAGGAAAATATATATCACAATTATGTTGACCTATGATGATAATAACTCACAAGAGCAAGGAAAATATATATCAAAAGTATGTTGATATATGATAATAATAACTCACAAGAGCACTTATATGCGAGACAATATCTTAAGTTCGCAATAATGCTTAGTCTGCTATGTTCACAAAGACATCAACAAAAAATTTATCCAACCTATTATTAGTTCACCAAATGGTATTGCACGAAGGTTTTGTAGGCCTATCTAACCCTCACTACTGAATAAAGACAATGCTAAAGCTTTAAAGAGTTCAGGTTTTATACTTCTTTACTAGTACAACATATATCCCATATTGGACATGCACACTAAAATCTAAAGACATCAAATGCAGTTTGGCAGACAGTGGGGAAGGGAATCACAAATAAGTTCTTCATTCTTATTCTCCTTTTCATTAAACAAGACAAGACAACAGAACTGAACTGAACAAAGCAAACTTTCACCATTTCATTAAACAAAGGAAATCAAATGATATATATTTCCGACCTCCATTGCACTACAAACTTTGTCACACTCGCTAGATAGTACTCACACTCTTTCCCCCGAATCCAAAGATATTTCTCCTTGACTAATCTAATCTCTGTGCCACAAAACTGACGAGGGTAAAAAATGGAGAAAAGTAGGGAGACAGAAAGTGGTGTTCCCACGGGTGGACAGCAAGGAAAATATATATATCAAAATTATGTTGAAATAATAATATCACTTAAGGTAGTTGACCTATGATAATGGTAACTCATAAGAGCACTTATATATCTTATGTTTGCAATAATGCTTAGTTTGCTATGTTCACAAGGACATCATTAAAAAAATTATCCAACCTATTATTGGTTCACCAAATGGTATGGTATCACCCGAAGGTTTTGTAGGCCCATCTAACCCTCAATACTGAATAAAGAGAATGCTAAAGCTTATAGAGTTCAGGTATTATACTTCTATATATCACATATTGGACATGCAAACTAAAATCCAAATACATCAAATGCAGTTTCGCACAGTGAAGAAGGGAATCAAAGGTAAGTTGTTCATTCCTATTCTCCTTCCATTAAACAAAATAACATAACAGAACTGAACATAGCAAACTTCCTCCATTTCATTAAACAAAGGAAATCACATGATATCTATATCCGACCTCCACTGCACTGCAAAATTTGTCACACTCCCTCCCTTGAATCCAAAGATATTTCTCCTTGGCTTATCCAATCTCTATGCCACAAAAATCACGAGGGTAAAAACGGAGAAAAATAGGGAGACGGAAAGAGGAGTTTCCACGGGCAAACGGGCAAGTGACGCGTAAGAACCTGAGCTTGGAGATAAGGAAGTCTCGATAAATTTCTTCATGTTGACTGCTTGAAAGGTGATTTTTCCACGTACGCTTCCCCTTCAAGGATAACCTTTTCCCCTGCCAGTCTCCTCTCAAATCTTTCCACCATACTCCATCCATTCTCATTTTCCTTGGCTTCCTTTGAAATTTAAAATTGCATGGTAATCACACACCTAGAAGGCTAGGAAAGCTTAACTAAAAATCTATTTGGGCTCATTACCGATAAAATCAAAGCCTTCAAATGGTCGGTCGGAGTACTAATCAGTTTTACAATGACATCATGTGAGATGAGATGGGTATTCCACTTGCACGATGTAGTCACAGGGAGGACACAAAATACGGCTTATAAACAATAAGCTCAATTTTTTGAGAATAAAATTGCCTGTGGATTGAATTAAACTGTTTTCAGGCAAGTAGCACAGAAGTCATATAAACAAACATAAAGACAAAATTTAGAATTAACATCAAGGCAGAACCTTTTACAACAAGTGCCCCATCCAAGGAGAAAATAATAGCTTACTGATAATCTAGTAGCTTTGACACGAGTGACAGTAATAACAAAAGAATAACTGCACTAATGATTGAATACAGCGGTATGCATGTCAAGATATTTCTGTCATCACTAACAAGGAACATCTCCCACACTGACAAAACTTTACAATTGGGAATTGTTTCTACAAGTAGAACATGTTTTATATAACTTGCCTGAATCAGTTGAATATCCTCTTCTCGGGCGCACTGGTAAACTAGAAGCACAACATAAAAATCAGGTATTTTGTTAATAGAATTTTTCAAAAATAACCATGCGGCGTGCGCATAGACAGTACAGAAAGATCTTTTGTTAAGACACCAGAACTGATAGTACCATTTGTTGAACACCAAACCAGGCATTAGAGTGTCCGTTTTTATTGTTGTCCTTAAAGCATTTCCTCCAGATACTCCTGCTGATAATGCCTAAACAAAAATGGAGCATGAGAGCCATCAATGACTAATTCTCAATACATGACAGTGTCTCCCAAATAAATAATAAATTGTAATGTAAACCAAGAGCCCATCTAAAGAACGAAGCAATGATTGGGGGGGGGGGGGGGGGGGNAGAGAGAGAGAGAGAGAGAGAGAAGACCTTGAAGATGGCAGGATTTCTTACTTTACTATGATAGGTGTCTATACTTGAAGTGCATTTGTAGGAAGATTCACAAACCCCATTTTTTTCTCGAGGAACGTAACCATGTTTGCGGGCCACCAAAATATCTGGAAGATACAATAAATATAAGGAATGGCAAGCAATAAAGCTTGAAAAATCCCAAGCACCACAATTATCATACCAAACAGGCAGATAAATTTCTTACTATTAGTTGTATGAATAAACATAATAATCGAACCAAGATGAAGGTCCATATGCATAGTGAGTAGAGGAAACCTCAGGACACGTGAATATTGTTGACATAATCCACAATTACGGTACTATGAACATAAATCAGGTAGATGTACATACAAAACAAAGTAGTAGCTCCAATCAAAGAAATACAACTCAAGAAATTACTATTAAGTCATTAACTAAAGTTGCTTGGGCATAAATGAAACATGTCACTCACATGTATTCATGGCTACACTATGTAAGGTTAGACCCAACTACACTCAGAAAAGAGAATAAGACGGGACAACTGAAATTTTTATCTCCATAGAGTGGGCCAGCATATAATGAATTTGTCACAAGACTAGCACAGGTCGATGAGAAAACTGCTTGTCTGAACACAGTGTTGTTCCCTTAGGAGCTAGCTATGCAAACCATGTAAACAAGTATATAGTAGGGTAACTATAAGGGTTCTCTGGTGACGGATGTTTATGTCACCTTTATAGTCGAAGCTCTGAACGGCCTAGATGGACCTTTCATGTGTTTTCGGGTTTTGAGCACAGTTTTGAAACAATGTAATGTTCTGGACTGTCAGAGAAATATCTTGTCTTTTAAGGGGTTTAAGTGCAAGTTTTAGTTGGCTTGTTAGAGAAGCCTCTTGACTTTCCATAAAAGGGGCTGGTCTGCAATATTGAAAGACCCTTATTATTGTTGAAGAAAAACAATGGTTGATCTGAGAGCTCCAACCCGGGTAGGGTTTTGAAAAATTGGATCTCTGGGTCTTGAGGACTATATCTCGTGGCGCCTACTGATCCGTCAATCGCTGCTGTATGTGAGAAAGTGATGTCTAGAACTCTATATTCAGGTACTTCTCTCGAAAACGGAGAAGAAGCACCTCTTGGCGCCTAGAACTGGTTTCCAGTTGCTGTACTGTCAGTAGGATATACAATGTTCCTTGGTCCTAGTTCTCTCATAACAGATTATAGAAGGCAGCTATTTGTGATCAGTTCTTGTTTTAGTTTCTGATTTCAAGTGTGAAACACTTCAGTATTTTGAGTTGTCGCCTTATTCGGTGTACCAACCTTCCTTTTGCTGTATTTGTTTTCATCATGTAGCTTTGTAGTCCATTAAAAAATCAAACAATAAAACATATGAAAATAAGCATAGATGGTAGGAAAAATAAATGCTGAGCAGATGTTTTTCTGGTGTAGAATTGAATAACCCAAAATGACCTCACGAAACATATAAATGAATGCATGTCTGTATTGAGGTTTTGTGCTTTGTTTCGCCTTGTTTAATGGATATCAGTCCATATACTAAAATTTTGAAACTTGACATGCATTCATTTATATGTTTCGTAAGGTCATTTTGGGATATTCAATTCTACATGCATAGACATGCGCAAGTTACACCCAGAGATGGTATACACAGATATCTCCAGAAAGGCAGAAACATTGATGTGTCAGATTTAAATACATTCATGCATGTGGGCATCAAAATGAGTCTGGAAGTCCATGTCAAAGCACGATAGGCTTAACCAGCTGCATGCAACAGCCCATGTTTGTATGTTACTTTCTTTGGCATGGACAATTGTTACTACAATTACTTCAATGAATTTCACATACTTCATATCTTAGAGCACAACAATCCTGATCCTACTCCAAGCACATTGACAGGGAAAGGAAATGCAATTCATTAGATCAGCTATGTACATTAGACTCATAACACATTTATAAAAGGATAAACAAAGAAACCAGGAACATAAATAGAATCATCAACCCTATTCCTATTCACAAGACAAGAATAGGGCTGCAGATGAACCAAGCCGTCCGCGAATTGTTCGAGGCTTGGTTCGCTAAGGGCTTGTTCAAGTTTGATTTGTCTGCTAAACGAACGGAACCCAATCCTCAATTTTAGGTACGTTTAATTAAGGAGCCGAACCTGGGCATGATAGTACTCGGCTCGATTAGGCTCACGAACCTAGATTAAATATAAAAAATATTGTTTAGGGGTCTATTCGTATATATTTTACTTTGTTTTATTATATATATAAGCTTTAAATCTTTTTTCCCCTAGGTATATATTCCAGAGACAAATTGAGATAGAGTTTGCTCAAAACTTTGCCCCAATATTGAGCTTACTCTCAGTTGCCATCTCCACGTTAGGGTATCTTTTCCGTAATAAAAATTTTATATGCAGCCTAGACCCCTGGGTTGAGTATAAAACTATGATACTTTGGCTCGTTAAGGTTCGCGAACAAGCTCGAGCTCGACTCAAACCTAAGCCAACTCGGCTTGAACTTGGCTCGTTAAATTTTTATTGGGCTTGAGCTCAAGTTCAAATTCACTAAAGCTTTAACAAACAAACCTAAATATGCTAAAGTTCAGCTCGGCTGGGTTTGCTTACAGCCCTAGACAAGAACTAGAATTCAGGACCAGCTACTTACCATCTTCTATACCATGAGAGAGACGTTCACCATGTGAAAACCAACGTGCCAAAATAGCACGGTTATGCCGCGGCAGGCGTTGTGCATTTCTCAACTGCAAATAGTAAGAACACAGAATAATAGTGAAAATTTCTACAACCACCAACATAGACTTATTGATTTAGAGTATGTATGATATTGTACCAAATAGAACAGAGAAACGTAAGAGCAGTTAATGGTACAAGGAAAGAACAATATATAAACTCTTTTACGAGCAATTTCTAAAATTGAAGTGCAGACAAATCAGATTAAAAGTGAATAGGTTTTCAGGGATCAATTTAATTATACTGCAGACTATGTGCATTCATTTCCGGTAGGAAAAACAGTTGTTAGCACCCATTACAGGAAACTTCTCTGAGATAAACATGAAGTCGAAATTTCAATTTAGCTTGAAAAAAAGGATATCTACGCTTTTAAGAAAGATTTGGTGGTAAATGGGCAATCAAATACCTTGATTTACTATTACATCCACTTGAAACACAAATGCCAAGGAATTTGAACACAGTGAAAAAAGAGAAAACAAATCAAAAAAACTTAGGTCATTGAAACACCATCAAGCAATTAGCCTACACGCAAATACAGAGGCATAGTAACTGCTTCTATTTTAGGTATATCACCACAAGGACCCAACAATAACAAAAACTACCACCAAGACTCATGGAGTAATATCATAATGCATCATTTAAGAGGATGGGAAAATCGGGGATTGTATGAGGGACGGAAATTAAGAATCGTACAAAAGTTAAAGGAGAAACAAATAGTGAGAAAATAAAAAACAAAATTAAAGATCAAGGACTTCAGTTCTGTTTGAAGAGATTCTTTTCAAGAAATTGACCTTAAAAAACATCGTACAAAAAAAGTAAACCACTGAGAAATCAAAATGCAGAACACAAAGAAAATACACACGTCTCAACTATGTAAAATCCACCTACAAACAGTATCATGGGACTAACACTAGATCCATTCACGTTAATCCTTCCCTAAGTTTAAGCTTGGATGACAGAAATTTTGAGGGAATGGGAATTTGAATCCAAATCCCATAATTCCTCCAGTTGGAACAATTTGGTATAAGAGAGTGATCCCTTCTGACATATCCGACCAGGACTCACATGCCCAAAATAAGAAAGATTCTAAATCTCACCACCCCATGACAATCTCAATCAATAATATAATATTATAAAGTGCTGAAGACAAAATTCTTTTCAAAAAATGTATATGTTCCAATTTCCCATTTGTCACTCAACCAATAAACTTCGCTATTTCATTTCTTTGAACATCAATAAATAAAGGAGAATGCTAAAAATACATCTATATCCATAAATATACATTGATATCCATAAAAAGTGTTGATATTCGTATTTTTGTGGCATTACATGCATATTATCCACTGCCGAATGGATGATATTTCTGTTCTATTCTTTTCCTTTTCTTCTTCTGAACAAAGTTTTCCTCGCCATAAGGGTTCAGTTCCATAATTTTTTTGGAAAATGTTTCCGCCACTAATCCAAACATTTGAATGGGATTAATATAGAATTCTGGTATATAAATGATTCATAGCAAACATATTCCCATTTCCACTAAAAATTACAGCCATCCGAACGAATTTCAATCACCACCCTCATTTCACACGACCAACCAATTTCCTCTCTATGCAGATTTACCCAAAAGAAGTTCAACAACATAAAACGCGAGAGAGATGAGCTCGTAGCTCACCATATTGAAGAGGCGCGGATACTTGGGACCGAAAATGGATGTCAACAACCTATATACCGTGAAGAAGGATTAGGATTGTTGAGATCCAAACAGTAAGAGCGTAGAGTACAGCTAATAATCAAAAAATGAAAATTCGAACGAACAGAATTTACCTGCGAAGAAAAGTCAATGGAGCTTCAACAACCGCGTCCGAGATCTAGGTTTTCCGAAGGACGGTATACACAGAGTAACCCCGATTGTATACCAACGAACTCTCCGATTGTATCAGCTCTGCGAGGTTCTCTCGCACAAGCGGTTTACGAGTAATTCTAATGCAGAGGCTGCTGTTGAGGGGTGGTCAAATTAAAACAAAATCTCACCGGAAATTATACAAACCGACTTTTTAGGTCCATAGCCAACTATTTCTGACTTCCGATAAAATGAAAATTTAAAATGTTTACGCTTCCGGAATTAAAATAGGCCAGCAGTGAATGCCACGACACATTTTAAGGAAAATGATATATGGGCAAATTATTTGTGTACAAATAAAAAATGACAGATCAGAGGAACTAAAATTAATTATATTTGTATATAATTTATATAATTTATAATTATAGCAAATTCAGGTTGAATTTTATTGGATTTGATTATTTAATTTTTATTTTATTTTTATTTAAAAAAGTTTGTATTTTTTATTTTTCATCAATTTTTTTAAATTATTAGTTTGTTTTGAATTTTAAAAAAATTATAAATAATAAAAAATAACAAAAATAATTTAAAAATAGGATTTTTTTTATATATTCGTTATTGTTAGTAAATTTTTTACCTTTTAAATATAATATAATATTTTTTAAATTTATCTCATCGAGATAAATTAATAATTTATAAACAATTAAAGTTAAAATAATAAATATAAAAAAAATTTAAATAGAAATAAGATTTGATTATAAACAAATTGGATCTTAATGCCAATATAATTTTGTACGCCTAACATTATAGCCTTGCATCACTACCTACTCCACATCAGTACCTACTTCAATACACGTGCTGACAAAGCTCTATTCCAGTCCAATTCAGTTCTTTTAAGCCCATAATAACAGTCAAAATCGTTGACTTTTAAGTTTTAAGATTTCCTCGAGTAATTCATTCACGTATTCACGTAAAGAAATTTGCTTGAACGAGTATTCAGTTCAATGAAAAAAAGTAGATTCAATTTTCGCGTACAAATATGATTCTTTTATGGAGCTATCGATGCTCAATCAAGTTTAAAAAAATTTGTAAATAAAATACTTTACGATCTTTACAAAACGAATAGTTATGAACGTTATTTTAGATCTAAAAATAACCCACAAAGAGCCCAAACTAGACCGCATTGGGCAATAAGTGAAATGGAAGGGAGCTTCATTCGACCTTTGCTTCTCATTTTTTCTATCTTCTGTCTCCCAGTGCCACAAAGCAACCCGCTTTCTCTTTTCTCATCTCTTTGGTTTTACACATCATCAGCTTGTGGATTCACCTCTTGTTCTCTACTTGTTGACTCCTTAAAAAATTAGTCTGTCAATGGAACAATGACGTGCGTCACTACATTGTGACGTGATTGCATTCGATAAAAGAGCACAAAAGTCCAAACGGTGTCATTTAATCTTCTGGGGGCAATTTATTAACTGCGACGAGCTGATGTATGCAGAAGGTAGAACGATTGCATTATGTATACATGGGCAATTATTCCAACTAACATGCACATCCATGTTTGGAGCAGAGGAAGACAAGAAGGCGTGAAGTTGTGGACAAGAAAAGCAGGAAAATATGACTAAGTACATAGATCATACATCAAAAGAAGCATAATGTCTCAAGATTCAAGGAGGAAAATTCAAGGAAGAGAAACAGCAAACACTCAGGCTATGTTTGGTAACACTTCTTGTTTTCTATTTTTGTTTCCTAATTGTTATTTTTGTTTTTAAAAAAATAAAAACAAAAAACCTGTTTGTGTTAACTTATTTTTAG